>CM039507.1:26989086-27081399 GCA_022432975.1 Begonia masoniana | reverse complement strand
AAAAAAAAAAAAAAAAACCGCCCCTCATCCAACAAGTAACATGTATTTTCACTGTACTGCTTGGATTTGATCTGAATATTTCTTCTGAGTACGAACGCAGTAGTTTGAATTTTTCTTCGCCCCTCCCGTAATTAAGTTCTTTAGCTTCGCTTCTTCCTCTTCTCGAAAGACTTGCTTAATGTTCACCTTATGTTCCTTCCTCACTGTCTAGATAATATCAGGAATAGGCTAGTCATGTTAACTTTTGAACCTATTTGAATAATACATTGCCAACCACTTTGCCGAAGCGTGTCGATTATCAAGTGTCCTTACACAGTTGTAATCATTACAGTAGGACTTTATTTGGAAGGTCAACTCATTTTGTATAACCGAAGCATGCAAATGCTAATTACAATCTACTCCTTGACATTTTGCCGTGAGTCTCTTCGTCTCACTTTTAACAAATTGATATCAAATCTTTTTTTCAAAGCATAATCTTGTACTTCGTCTCTAATAGCCTTTAAAGAACTAAATTGTCTACCCATAGCAAAATCTCCCAAATTTTCTACCCTTACTTGTATGTTTTGTGCCTTGTCATCATCCGAATTAAACGGTTCACGAAGCTCATCATCTAACATTTGCGATATTGAATGCACATGTATTTCTCTATCACCCTCTAAGTGATCAAATAGTTGAATATTACCGTATATGAGACCGTGCTCCTCCATATACAACTCTATGTTTGCAGGCTCATCTGCTTCAACCAATCTTTCTACCATTTACGATGATTATCTACAAAAAAAAAAAAAAAACAAAAATTTTATTCAAGATAAACAATAGCCTATCAATTGAATAAAAAATAGTTTTACCGATAAGATAAATCTAAATTGAAGCTCAATTTTAGCTTATCAATTGAACAATACAACAATAATGATCAATAAATAAAGAACATCAAAGGAAAATAATTTTAATTCAAACAAAAATGGAGAACGGACGGACGCTCTTTTAGTGCGTCCGTCGTTATACAGGCTGGGAGACAGACAGTTTACAGAATTTGAGTTATTTATGATAAAAATTGAACTAAATCAATCAGAATGGAGAAAGCTATTACCTGAAGCACTTTGCGGTTGAAAATCTGCAAAAATTTTGCAGAGGTTAAGAGAAAATCATTTTTGCCGCAGTGAAAATGTTGAATTTTAGATTCTAGTTCGATATAAATCGCGAGATCGGACGGACACTATATTTAAGCATCCATTTGATTTCGCCCTAATTTAGAATGACCGTCCTTTATAAAATGCCTTAAAAGTAACGGATGGACATACAAAATAATGGACGGACGCTTGAATACAGAGTCCGTCTGATCAGCGCGTCGATTGCCATGATAAAAATTACGTACAGATGGACGAACTTTTATGTGTCCGTCCGTAATGTTTACGGGAAGGTCTCTATTTTGAAATATCCATTCGGTATATGGCAAAATATTTAAAACAGACGGACGCTATTTGTAACACCTGAAAATTTTCGTACACTTTAAATTTCAATACATTAGGTTATTTATGGATGGTGTAATAGATGGGGTAGTAGAAGAGATATATGAAGAGGTAATTATAAGAAGTTGAAAAGTCAAAGAAGTTGGATGGAAAAGGCTTTGACGTGGGAAATCTTGAGAAGAAGAAAAGGGAGAAGAAGAAGTAAGTGGGGATGGTTTTGTAATTTCCTCCATGGGTAGGTTGTTGACACTTATCCTTTAAGTGTGTTAAGTGAAGGTAGAACACATCTATTTCACTCTTCTCCTTCACGTTTCTTCTCCTCCATTGCCGATTCTTCCTTCCCTTAAGAGCTTCATTCTTTGCAAGAAAAATCTCAAGGTAAGTGGATTTAAGTTAAGTCCATGAAGGAGTTTATCTTTATGAGGATATAGTGGAAGTTTTGTTGGATTTGTTGATGATTGTTAAACTCTAAAGGTGATGCACAAAAATTTGGTTTTCTCCTCTCCATTTCTTAGCCTATTTGATCTTAGGATTTAATTGGTTGTTGTTTGTGATGAAATGGAGAGAAGACATCATAGTAATTTATGAGTTTTAAAAAATAGAGAATTTCAGAGCAGCTAGAGTTTCTGCAAATTTCAGTTTTGTTAGTTGGTTTTCTTTGATTTGTGAATTAAGCATGTTAAAGTAGACTCTTTAAGGAGTCCATAGCCATTGGAATTATCGAATTTAGATACGTATAAAAAAAGATATGAATTTTTGAAGTTTGGCTATTTTGTTAGGAATTCTAAAAGTTTGTATAGGTCGTACGTAATGGTTAATCTCTATGCTTCAGGTTTACAAGTCAAAAAAGAATTTGAGTACATTGGCGAAACGAAACATAGGACACGAGGTAAATGTATGTTTGCATGTACTTGGCCGATTGGCCTACACCACAAAATGTTAGGAGGTTGATGACTAGAATGTGGATTTTGAGAGATATTAGTTTGAGAGTTTTGGTTTGGGTAGAAATTCTAGGTTGTGAGTGAGTTTATTTTTGCTAGTTGTTTATTTAATTGATGATTTGTTTACTAGTTTATTATACGCTTACAGCATTCGAGGATATGTGTATGTGACACGCATTCATGCATCATGGTTTTTCCAAAGCATAGAAAATAGTTTTAAGAATATGTTTTCATATAAACAAGAGTAAAAGAATACAGTAAAATATGTAATAAATTATTGTGGGTAGGGAACTGAGTTTGGTAGTTCCGCCAGAGGAATCGGTTCCGTCAGAGGGACTATTAGATATGTCATTCCACTTCTCCTAGAGCGAATTTGGTCGTTCCGCCAAAGGGACAATCGATTAGGCCATCTTTCCTTTAGAACTAGTACCCCAATAACTCATGTCATGCAAGTAAATGAAGAACAGACTCAGTGCATGTTTTAAGAAATAGCATAGTATAATCATGAGCATGCATTTTATTTATTTCTATATCACTTACTGGGTATTAGGCTCATTACTTACTTTATGGTATAGGTGACATCGTTTCATGTGAGGACATTGATCCTCAATATGATTGACGGAACAATTGATGGAGGACATCCATGGCATGTGCTTGGAGCTGCTAAGGCGATTTTGACCTGTGGGCAAGCTGGTAGGTATTTTGGGGTAGATGTGTATAGATAGACTTTTAAACCTTTGGAAAAGCACGGATTTGTTAAGTTTCAAGGTTTGTTTTAAACTTAGCTTTGAAAATGGATTTTACTCTATTAAAGACTTCTGCTACGTTTTATGACAATAGATATCCTTTTAGTGTATAAATATGATTTGGTACCGTTTGGTATAAATGTGGTTTGAAAATATAGGTTTCAAGTTTTTAACGATTTTAAACGTTATGCTGTCCGTTTTCCCGAGAGGTTTAGAAGTGCTAGTTAAGGTTAATGATAAAAGTGTTGACCCTTTAGTGCAAATTGGGTCAAAGTGTCGACCTGTGCACACAAGTGTCGACTTGTTTTGATAAAAGTGTCAACCCTGCACGGGGGTACCGACCCTGTATGTGTTAAACCGAGCAGGTGTCGACCCATGCCTACAAGTGTCAACCATTGAATGTAAAATTGATGAAACAGAGAGAAGTCAGGTGTCGACTAGCACTTTCAGGTGTCAACTGCTTTGGTGCCGAGTAGGTCGAGGTGTCGACTCAAGCCTGCAAATGTCGACCATTAAATGTAATATCGATGAAACAGCGAGAAGTCAGGTGTCGACCTGTGCCTGTAGGTGTCGACCAGCACTTTTCAGGTGTCAACCTGTGCCTACAAGTGTCGATCAATACCTTCAGGTGTCGACCATACCTTCAGGTATCGATCGATACCTTCAGGTGTCGACCGGTAATGTATAATTGGTTTCAGATGTCAACCCCAAAGATTGCTCATCGAAAACCCGAGACGGGTGAAGTGTCGACCGGTGACCACGAGCGTTGACAGGTTTTCAAAAAAAAAATATTTTTACGAAAATTTTGCGCACGTTTTCCACGATGATTTCTAAAAGCAGTTTACACGTTTTGATCGTTTTATATAAAGTCTCACGAACAATCACGTTAGTAACGTCCGAGTCATGGGGCACTACACTATTATTTTTCGTTCGTCAGATATACAACAAAAATGGATACCGGACGCAAATCAGACGGACATTAGGGTTTGTTTTGTTATATTTTTTTGATAATTTAAGGTTTGGATTGTTAAATTTGATACTTTAAGGTTTTACATAAAAAACGTATTCTTCACGGTCATAATAGGTAATTTTCCAAAAAAATAACTACCTGTAGAATAGCATAAATGAAGATGAGTTTTAATGACATGCTTAAGGGCCCAATTACTTGAAAACCTGATAAAGACCCAAACTTTATTTATTCACCTTACTTATTATGATGTTTTTTTGTAGGTGTTGATCCAGTTGGAGATGCCACGTGGGATTTTAGCTCATTGGACATGGATGCCACATGGGAGCTTAGCTATATGGATGCCCTCTTGGAAAGCTCGGAACGGAATGAAGAAAACACTAGAGCACCAGCTTGAGTATCAGAAGCCAAAATTTGTCTTCCGGGGAACAAATCATTGTAATTTTCTTTTGCTTGTTTTCTTTATTATCTCCTTTTTGGCAAACTTTTAGCTATTAGTTCTTGGCATCCATGCATTAGTTTTGTTGGTAAGACTTAGTCACATTTTGGTGGCATGGTTGTGGTTTGAAGACCACAAGTAGTTAGGCCCACTACTTCCCTACGTTGGAATCATCACTTGGCCCATATTTGGAAGCATCACTTGGCTCACATTGGCCCACATTTGGATGCAACTTCATCAAATAGGCCCATGAAGAGCCAACCCAAGAAAGCCCAAGCTTGAAGATTTGGCCCATGCAAGTACATCAAGTAGTGGCCACAAGGATGGATGACATGGCCATTTAGCACCATCAATCAAGCAAAACAAGGAAAGCACCTCAACCCTTGGATAAAGCACATGGATTGCAATATTGTCCCTTCATCTTGGTCTTCATCAACGGCTCCAATCCTTTCCATGGAAACCCTAACCTCCACCCTAGGTCTATATAATGCATGCATATTGTTGTTTTCAAGAACCTTTTACCATTTTAATACAAATTCTCTTTTCCTAACCGAAGTGTTAGAAGGTGTAATACCTGGCTTGTACGGATTTCAGATTTAATATATTATATTATTATTTTATCATATAATGACATTTTTCGTAGATATGTCAAATCAAATTAGTTTCGCAAACGGAAAGCGTCATTTCGATCCTAACGATTAATAGAATTTTAAGGAAATTATGGGAATTTTCGGAGATTAGACGTTATATTTCGAGTAAATACGCTTCTCGTAATATGAAGAATGTTTTAGTAAAAATAGTAAACGAGGTCCAAATTGCTAACGGACAGTTTCGTTATATTCCAAATAATAAGTTGGACTTGTTGGTGAAATAAGGAAGTTTGGCGAACCCGAATGGTTGGACGATTAACGAAACGAAGGACGAATCAAAAATAAATAAGTGTTAAGGGTATTTTAGTAATTTTCAAATCCAAATTATAAAATAAACAATTTCTTTTCTCTCCCTCACTTTCTCTCTTTTCTTCTCTGTTGCTCGCGATCGCCAGTGAGCTTTCCTTCGCGATTTCTCTTGGCCGATCAACGATCCGACCTCCGTTCTCCTCCGTTCTTCCTCCGTTCTTCGTGATTCTTCCTCCAATCGCTATCCTAGGTATAAATCTATGATTCTATAGCGTTAGTTTTCAATTTTCGAACCGATTTCACGTTAGGGTTTCGTCAAAAGTTGCGAATTAGGGTTCGTAATTAATGGGTTAGCCGTGATTAAGTATATATTGAACGTATTGGACGTTATTGAAAGAAGTTAAATCAATTTGTGAAAAATGTTAAATTCGAGAATTTAGGGATTTTCGGGAAAAGTTCGTAGATGGTGATTTTGAACTATCGAGCATGAATTGGTCGTTTAAACGTCTCGATTAGTTAAGTTAGAACTTTAGGAAAGTTCCTTAGTTAAGAATTTTATTAAATTGGACAATTGGGAGTTTAGATGCGTCGTAATGACAATATTGTAAATTTGCCTTAGGTAATCGACTCCCGTGGACGAAGCTTGAGATTCAGCGCGCTCAAGGTAAGTTCTCGTGACTTACTCTGGCCGATTGGCCTACACCGTACTTCGATTTAGCGTCGAGGATCTTGGAGGATTGATTGTTTTAACTGCTTTGGTTGGGTAGTTAGGTTTAAACGTTTTGTAGGTTATTTCATTTACAGTCTTGATGGTACGCATGCTTGTTTGTTTACTTTTATATTGAACTGTTCATGCATCACGTATTTTAACTTGGCATGAAAACGAATTTCTGCACTGCACGATGTTTTCTGAAAACTATGTGGCCCAGAAATTGGGGGCTCTTGATCTATCGTGCGGGCCGATTAAGGGTCTGGCCGATACCACATCTCATGTACTGTAATTAATGAACGTAATCTGTTATCTGGTCATGCGAGGTGGGGCTCAGGCACGGCTGTACGTGTTGTAAGCGTGTACCCCCCTCCTCTAACCGCACGGGGTAGTCCGACCGCTGGATGGGCCCCCTTCGGTTAGAGGGATGAGATCTCGGTGATATACTGTCTGCGACGCTCTGTTATGCATGATTTCTGAACTTCATATGCACTGCACGCATCTGCATTTACGTAGAATTTACTGAGCCCGTTAGCTCATAGGTGTCTGTATGGTGTAGGTGACGTTATAGGCGACCTCGAGCCAGGTGAGGACGACGTTCCTCCTCCTGATGTTGGATGCGGTTGATGGATGATGGCTGTGGGAGTGCGCTGAGCAGTCGAGGCGCGTTTTGACCCGTGGGGATGTATGTACAGATTTTGGGATTCTTTTGGGAAGTCGGGTTAAGGTTAATTTGTATAGAACATATTAGGATGCTTGGTCTGGTTAGTGGATAGGTTTACTTTTGAAGTTTTAAACGTATTGGAAACTTGTTTTGTAAACTGTTTTGTAAAATCTTATTGGAACTGCTTGGGATTGTCGATTTTTAAACATATCAATGCCGTTTGTTTTTGTGAAAGATTGACGTGTATTAGATTGTATAATTTGGGTGGTTTTACAAGTAAAGATGTATGTGTGTTTAGAGTTAAATGTGGGAGAAATTGGGAATCTGTTAGAATTGATATGTGCAGGGGGGATCGATGTTTGGATGAAGTTGCTCTCTGGAAATTCTGATTTCCAGAGAGCGTATAGGAAATGTTTGTAAGGCAAAGAGCAAGGAAGAGATCGCTGCCTCCTGGGTTGGAGCCAGCGATCGCTGGCAGCGATCACTGCCAGCGATCAGTCGCTGGGCAGTGGCTGCCAGCGATCAGCATAGGCGATCGATCAAGAGATCGATCGCCCATCTGGGTTGTAGCCAGCGATCGCTGGCAGCGATCACTGCCAGCGATCAGTCGCTGGGCAGTGGCTGCCAGCGATCAGCATAGGCGATCGATCTCTGGATCGATCGCCCCTCCTTCAATTCGTCGGATTGACGAATTTGCCCTCCCCCTTTCTGTTTTTAAATTTTAATTTATTTACTGAATTGTTTTCTTTTAATAAATGTTTTAGGTTTGTTTTTAAATAGTTTTGAAACTTCGATTCCGATTTAAATTCTATTTTTGACTTCGTTTTAATTTCCGCATAAGTTTTATTTAAAGATAAGAAGAAAATGAAAAATTTGTATGGGAAATTTGGGTACAGTTTTAGGGTCGCTACAGAAGGCCTACGAGATTCTTCGTTTTTTCAATCGAGTGGAGTAGCCCTCCATTGTTCCCCTAGCTCTCGGGTTGCTAGGTGAACTCCTATCTTTCCCTCACCTCTCTTATTAAGAGTTTCAAAGGTTAGAGGATGAAAAACCTAGGCCTAACGGTGGTTGTTTTTCTACGGGAAAACATGCACCCGTGAACCAAACGTTAGATAGCTCTCGGGTCCGCCAAAGATATTTCCATTTCCTTTACATTTTTATGCACTTTCTTCCCTTGTCATTTTCGGCCATCTTCACACACATTCACATTTTCATTTTGGTTACATTTCCATCCCCATCTTTCTCATTTATCTCCTCGGTTTTGCACTATCAACCATCACCTGTGCACATTGTTTCTTTTGTGGGTTTTTACACGGTTCATTTCCTAGGGCCACCGTGTCATGTAATAAATGAGGGGATATGAAAAACTTTGAGAATTCTTTCCACTTCTTTTTTTTCTCTCTTAAAACTTTGCGTTCTATTTTTCTCAACTATGCAGATTTGAGATTCTTCAAAAAAAATTTCTCTGTAACCAATCAAACTCTAAACAGAGGTGAGGGCTTAACACTTGTTGCATCAACAACAAGTGTTCAACTCTATTATTTTATGCAACCCAACTTGTTTTCCATTCCCTCACATTACCAAATCGAATAGTTTGACATGCACTGACTCAAAACTTTGTTCGACACTACGAAAGGAAAATGGTAGTTGTGAGGAAGAAGAAGTTGATAAGGTTGCAAACCGAACCAGCACAATTTGAGACCGGCCAGAACCAAACCAGATTGAAACGAACGGACCAACTTGATTGTAGGCCTTAATTTCTGTTTTCAATCAACCACATATAGTAAGAATTCTTACAATTTTTTTTAGAATTATTTTATCAAAGATAAGTACAATATAGACTTATTTTATTAGGGAGAAATATATTCAAGAATGATGAGAAGACAATGAAAAATGAATAACACTTAAAAAGGGGTCTAGAAATTAATTAGTTTTTAATAATGGAATAATGCAAATAGGTGAGGGGAACCTTTCCAGCACACAAGAGAGCCGTATATTTTCTCAGCCTAAAAATCATGCAATGTTGTGCAAATAATATAAAACTCCTACTTTTACGTCGAGCGCTCATTCTCATCAGAGGTGCGACCTCAACAACTGGCTCAAAATGTTAGAAGCTGTCTGAGCCTAAAACAAAACAATGCTATAATTATCTCACTAATCACTAAGGATAGATACTAGGATGAGTTATAAATCGAGCCTAGGAACTCAATTCATAACACCATACACAGGCGCGAACTTTGCCAAGGCAATAGCACCGATGAAATAAAATTTCCTTTAATTAAAAACTATACGGTCAACACCTCAAGCAGACCGGTCAACACTTAGAACAATAGGGGTCGCGGTTGACTCCTCATTCTATCGGTCGACATTTTAGTGCTCTCAGGTTCCAACTCAAAATGAACTATCCACAAGTGTCGACACCCCAAACTCTCGGGATGCAGCTCGAAATGAACTGGTGGTCAACACTTTCTTTTGTAGTGTCGACACCTTTTGCAAAATAAAAGATGTGCGATCGACACTTCCCTTTAACGGTCGACACTTACCACTCTATTTCTAGTGTAGGGTTTGAAGTGTCGACCAACCTTCCACAGAGGTCGACACTTGGACAATTTCTTGTGACGGGAAGTCACTAAAATCGCCCTCTCTACCGTTTCTCACTTCAATTGACGAAATAATTTATATAAAACCTAAACCTACTCAGATAAAAACTCGCGGATTCGAGTTTCCAAGCTCGAATATGTTATCTATAAGATCATAAATTTTGAACTCAAAAATGGAAAATAAAAACTTGCCTCCTCACAAATATCTTTCATAAGAGTTGCTTCATGATGACCCACAAACTGTTTTCTCGAGCCCTAAGGACGAAGATTCGCACCAAATGAGATTGCCTTCTCTCTCTCTCATCTTTGGCTGCGCTCAAAATGAAAGGGGGAAAGGGTTTCTCCCTTTCTAATAAAATAACTCTTTTAATCAATTGCTTCTAATTACACATTAACCCCTCCACTTTATTAATTTAAAAATTACACTCATACTTTAAATTAGATAAAAATTATTTAAAATATTGATTTTTATGGAACTAACTTGACGATGTTAATGCGTGATGCAAAAGGAGAAAATGGTATTTTATGAGAAATTAATAATATTAAAAAATATATGACTACGATGCATTAATATATAAATATATTTTATTTGATGAGACATGTTTGTCACTATTAGCGTAGTAACTTGGGTGAATTTATGACAATTGCTGTGTTATTTTTTATTGAGAATCTTTAAGTTGTAGACGAGCATACATACAACATAAAATAAAAGAATTTGATGATTAAAATTAAATATTTATCAATATTTTATTATTGAGTTAAACTATTTGACTATTTCAGTTGATTCCTTTTTGTGTTTAAATTATTAATATTTTCAGTTTGATTTTAATAACATCTTACAATTTCTATATTTATGTTTATAAGTTCTAATAAAGTTTTTAAGCATTGATTAAAATAAAAGTATTGACTTTGATTTGAAATTTTAATTAACAGGCTTCCGCATAGTTTTAAAGTTGTTTTTTTTTTTTTTTTAAATAGAATATGCCCAAAAATCCAAATTGAGTTGACGATTGATTAAAAAAAAGTAAGAAGTAAATCAAATGATTGCAGGCATCAGATGTTAATGCAAAAGAGGCTGAAAGATGGGCACTGAATAGTGAATATCCGCTTATTAGTTGGACTCAGTTAGAGGACTCATTTACACAATTACAAAAAAGACCCACGTGTTTTTTTATATTTGCTTTAGAGCCCAAGCAAGACCAATTGTGAAATTTCACTCAATTGACAATTATATAAAATAGACTTCTATTGCATTCACATAATACGTCATCAAAATATTTATGAGCCTCGTTACCTTATTCCATTGCATCATTTCAATTTAAACCCCAAGTTTTTAATTTTCTTTTAGTCCTCGTTATTTCAGTTTTGTTTTAAAATTATTTTCTATTTTGCTTTCATTTTTAAATTTACCAAAAATAAAATTACATGAATTTTTTATCCATGTCATTTGTCCTACTAAAATAATTTCGATATACCTTTACTTTTTTTTAAATTTACAAAATTCTTAATTAATTTAAATTAACGAAAATTGATTTACTTTGTCCAAATATTTCTGACAAATATGGAAAAAAATTAAGAGTTGGGAGTCTGACTTAGAGTTGAAAAATAATTCCACCGAGCCGAGTCATGTTTGAAAATAATTGAGCCATCGAGTCTAGCAAGATAAGCGATTCAAGCCTAACGACTCCAACGAATCCAACGAGCTAGATAAAAAATAAATAAATAACTCGAGCTAGTTCTCGAGTTAATGCTAAACGAGTCTAACGAGCCTAGCCGGCTAAACGAGTCTAACGAGGCTACCCTAACGAACCAAACATACATAAATATTTTCAATTTATATTTTTAAAAGATTCGTTGTTAAAATTATAATGATTATTTATCATTATAATGTCAAAATATAATAGTTAGTCATTTACTGAATAAAATTTTTTTATTAATATATAAAATGACGTATACTTAAAAAAAAATTATTTAAAATGATCTAATAAAAAAGTATCGTACAAATATCATTACAAACTATACATATACTACATAGATTGACATCTATTTAATTGTCAATCATGTACAATTAGGGTGACAAAAGAGCCGAGCCGATCGAGCCTAATGAGACAAACTAGTTGAGGCAAACGAGCTTGCTCAAAATTAAACGAGTCATGTCGAATCAAACCTACTACAATGTTGACCGCAAGTTCGCACATCTAATCCCTCTAATTGAAAAAAGTTATTAAAATAAAACTAAAATAAGAAAGATAAAAATAAAAGAAAATGAGGGAAGAAAGAGTCAGGATGAACAGCCCTGTGAAACAAAAGGGCAGAAGGTTCAGTGGAGACAGAAAGAATGGAAGCATGTTCATTGAATCTAGACCCTTTTTTTTGTTTTCCTTTTATTCAATGGCTCATGACGTTAATCAACTAAATGAACTCCATTTACTCGTTCATTTCTTTATTCACTGCCTTTCTTATCGGTCATTGGCAAAATAACCAAACCGAATCGAATCGACCTTAGAAAATAATATTTTCTATATATAATTTTAAAATTAAATTAAATCACTCGAGTTATGCGATATTATAAGATTGAAATCTCAAAAAGTCAAAGATAAATAAATGAAAAAAAGCCAAAAGAGCCCACAAAATATGATTCTATATTTATGAGTCCTTATACACTACAAAAGGGCGTGTGTGAATCTTATTTTTAAATCAATTTCAAGTAATGTTTTCTTATAATTGTTTATCTCTCGCACATTCGCAAAAATTTATCGAGTTCACACTAGCTCTACTTAATGAATCAAAAATAAAGAGTACTCAATTGAATGATACGAATGCAGAGTCTCTAATAGAATATGAATTGAACCGATAAGTAAGCCGACAACCAACTCAAGTAGTTGGTATTAATATATAGGGCGCCAAAATTATGATGTGAACAGATAGTTTATTAATATAAATTTTTTATATCAATCAACGTAAATAATTATTAATTACAAAGTAATTTTATTAAATACCTAAAATAACATTCATGTAATTGTATTGTCTATTTAACCAAAGTATTATATATTGATATAATTATTATATCCTTTATGTAGATTCCTACTATAGACAAGTTAAGTTTAAATTCTGTTAGTTTGTAGTATGACATATTTATCACAAACAAATATTAAATCTGAAATTTAATTATTCATTTTCTTAAACTAACTAACAAATAAATCTTTATAAATACATTTCATCTTATCACAATTAATATCCTGACTCCTCACTAAGTTTATTTTACTATAAAAAGTATAGGTAATGTCACTCGTATAAAATTTTACGGAACTAATCAAATAATAAATTAAAATGAAATAAGAGTTAAGGATATGTAGCGTTGTTGCAAATTACTCTTATAGATTTTTACTTTTAATAATCGGTCTTTGATTCTCTCTAAATATACAGTGTCATTTTATAAATACTATTGAAGATTTAGCTTAAGCCTTGAAGGTATTGATTGGAAATCGTAAGATTCGAGTGAAGGAATGCGACTGTAAATTGAAATAATGTCAACTATTTATACTAACTCATTGCTAAAATGTAACGTCTTTAAATGCTCATGTTATAATATTGTCTACTTTATACTGGAAATCGCACGGATTTATTTTTGGTATTAACCTAAATCGCAATACACTAGTTAGAGAATACAACTCTACTTATAAACTCATATATTTTTCATTATATCAAATGATGTGAGACTGTGTATTTCTATTAATATGTGTTGAACTCTCTCAGTGAACCGTTCTAACGTTGCCATGACATTTATGGTTATTACATAAAATCTTTAGTAAAATAAAGTATTTGAGTATTAAAATAAGCCCCAAGTTGCCAACAAAAGATAAATTTAATTAAAAAGAAATGAAAAGGTTGAGTAAGAAGGCAAGATCGACGCAGCTTCTTGCTGATGCAGAAGAGGGAAAAAGGTCATTGCCCACGTCACTCTCTGATAAGCCCTGTCTTTTCAACCTCCAAAGGGAAAGACACCTCTCAGACCAATTCTTAATCTTATCTTTGTTGTTCAGGTTGGACCCCATTCAATACTTTGACTCTCTCTCTCACTCTCTAGAGAGAGAGAGAGAGAGGACAAGGGGGAGACAAGATGTTGTTCGTTGGGATGGAGCCTTCTAAATTGACGGTTGCAATTTGCATATAATAGTGCGTTAAACATTGGAAGTTATCTTTGCTGACTCCAACATTTTCAATCCCTAACCATCTCTCACGTACTATCTCTCTAATAATCCAATTCCTCAATGAGCAATTTTGTTGAGGCACGTGATCGTCTATTAAGGGTATTTTAGGCATTTGGTTACGAGAGATTTTTTTTTTTAAATAAGGTAAATATCCAGGTACTTGAACTCGTTTTTTTGAAGAACTTCAAATCGTGAACAAAATAGACTCACATTAAAAGGAAGCATGTAACTATCAGGTAAGGCATAACTCTTAGATTTGAAATAGTTGAAAGACATTTATTTAAATGTTTACCTCATAGAAATTAGCACTCGAGAAATTGAAGAAGAAATAGTGAAATAAGAGAAGTTTTTTTTTTATTTTTTTTTTTTTTTTTTTTTTTTTTTATTTTTATTGTTCAACAAGTTTGTGTATGTTTTTATGGTGTTTATGGTAGTATTGAAACTTAGAGAAGACATGTGTTTCATTCATTTAAAGACAAACACTAACAACGAAAAGTTTAGTTTGTCAGACTTGGCTCTAGTACATTGCAACTTCGTCAAAACCATCTAAAAACCAAGCAATAAAAAATTCACAAAAAAACATTAATCAAAATCATAATGCTCTTAATAACTAGAATCAAACTTTGTAGGGACAAGGGGTAAGAAAAGTTTGATACATTGATACTCACACTATCACATCATGCTGATCATTTGTTAATTTTAACACATCAATATACGTTCAAAAGCTTAATTCATACATGATTCTAAGTTTGAAGTATGAAGTGTTGGAAAAAAAATCGTACGATGACGACGTTGTCAATCATCTCCAACGTTCGAGGAGTCAAATAGAATTTACCTTTTTTAATTTGTAATACATTGCACGATTATATACAATATTATTTTACCCTAAATTATTCTCAAAATAACATTTTATATAATAATAATACTAATATAAAAATAAACATAATTATAAGATTTGCAATGATAAGATGTGGTCTGATTAATGATCCACAACAACAAAGGCAGGACGTTGCTTTCCGAAGACTAGACCAGTCTCCAAAACGTGTGAGTAAATGATTGGATGAAGGAGCGAGACCACTGTTATAGAAGGTCAACGATTGGGAAGAGCCACCAACGAAACCGACTTTCAGGCTGCAACTGCGTCCAAAAGAGCTGACGAAAGCAGTGACAAAACATAGAGAGAGAGCCATTCAACTGGTGACACATGTAAAATTCTAATTGATCAAGTTAGTCATATATAATATTTTAATTAAATAATATCACAATTATATTATTTCTTAAATTTAGCTTCGAAACTTATAATTCAATAACGGTACAGATGGGTAATTAGCAAACAACCCAAGATTTGATAAAATTTATCAAACATCTTATATTTTCAGTTTGAGATAGTCGTTTTAATTATTTTGACTCACTCGATTTTATTGACACACTCGATTTTCTAATCTTCAAAATTAATTATAATATTGACTGTTTGTGAAAAATCATACAAGTCAAGATAATTCAAACAAGTTATACAAGCGAAAACGGTGAAACATTTGATGAATCTTATCTAATTTTAAGTGTACTATTTTCTAATCTTCAAAATTAATTATAATATTGACTGTTTGTGAAAAATCATACAAGTCAAGATAATTCAAACAGGTTATACAACCGAAAACGGTGAAACATTTGATGAATGTTGCCGAGTTATAACATGTGTTCCTTAACAATGAATAATACGAGGGTAGTTTTCTTAAAAATAATAGTTTAGAATATCAGTTTTGTCTAACTCTTCAGTTTAGTGCTGAAATTGCACTTTAAATTATTATTTTCTTTGTTTTTCTTTTCAAAATATCTGAGAAAAATAATGTTTTGTAATAATATTTGTTCATCCATGTCGTTCAAAGTACTTAATAAAAAACGTCATTAATTTTAATGAAAAAATAAAAATAAAAATAGTGACGAGAGAGAGAGAGAGAGACTTTCTCTCTCTTCCAGCTGAATGGTTTCCAGATACGACTTCCACCTAAAAACCCACGTGTTTAAATTCGAGCTCCATATATAAGACTCTCCCATCTGCTCTGTGCTTATCATCGTCTCGCTTAACAACAAAGGCAAACCAGAGCCAAGGACGAGACGAGGTGAATCAGAGGAAGAGAAAGAGAATCGCTTCAGTTGAAGAGAATCCGATCGTAAAAGAAGCGGACAAAAAGCGAATGACAGGCGCTGCTCTCGAGTTACCTCCAGGCTTCAGATTTCATCCCACCGACGAAGAGTTGGTCACTCACTATCTTTGCAGAAAGTGCGCTTCTCAATCCATTTCTGTTCCGATTGTCAAGGAAATTGATCTCTACAAGTTTAATCCGTGGGAGCTCCCAGGTATTTTCTTTTTCTTTTTCTTTTTCTTTTGATTTTTTAGAAAATCTGTTTCTGGTGATTTTGCAAAATTGGGGGAGCGGAAGTTAGGGCACATATTGGTGATTGATTTCTTCTAATAACCCGATTCTATTTTTTGTTTCTGATATGATTGATATCCTAGAATCTTCTGATGTATTTTTTTTAGAAAAACATTTAAGGGAAAATGAAATAAAAAGCTTGATGAATTTGAGCTTTCTATCATACCTAATTTGCTTAATTTCGAAATTAAAAGCTCGTACTCTTTCTGCGCATCCAGTTTGGTTAAACTTTGTCTCTTTAATTATGCTGTGCAGAATTGACACTTTACGGTGAGAAGGAGTGGTACTTCTTTTCCTCCAGAGACAGAAAGTACCCCAACGGCTCACGACCGAACAGGGCCGCGGGAACGGGATACTGGAAGGCTACAGGAGCTGACAAGCCCATTGGCCGACCTAAACCACTTGGAATTAAGAAAGCTTTGGTGTTCTACGCTGGAAAGGCACCAAGAGGAGTAAAGACGAATTGGATAATGCACGAATATCGTCTAGCTAATGTCGAAAGGTCTGCGGGAAACAAAAACAACTTGAGGGTAATTTCCCTTCTATTCACGGTTTCAAGTGTATGTGAAACATGAAATTACTGCATTAGTTGGTTGAGTTTGAAGAAATTTAGCATATTTTGGGCGTTAAATTGTTGTCTTTTCTTGATGATCACGTGTCGAGATAAAAATGTTTCACGGTCAAAAAATGCTCCATGTCTTCAAAGTGGAAATACTGATATCTGGTTTTGTCATGACATTCTCTTAATTCTTGAAAGAGGTGGTTTTGAATTCTTAAAATTTTCTGCAATGCAGATGGATGATTGGGTGTTATGTCGGATATACAACAAGAAAGGAGTAATCGAGAAGCATTATCCAACTCAGAAAAAGCTTCCTTCTTTTCCAGAAATGGAGGATCAAAAACCAAACCTCACCATGCCAGTTCAGAAGCTCATACCCTCACTACATTCACCCGTAATCAGCAACGATCAATTGCATATGGACATGTCAGATTCCATGCCGAGGTTGTTAACGGACTCAAGCGGTTCTGAGCAGGCGACGTCACAAGAAGTAACGTGGGAAAAGGAGGTTCAAAGTGAAGCGAAATGGAGCGAATTAGAGAAAGAACTTGTATACGATTACAATTACATTGATGGGTTCTCCGACGACCTGTTTGGGTCAACAGAGTTTCCTTTCCTGTTGGACCAGCTATCACCATTACAGGATATGTACTTCCAGTAGGACTGTAGAAAGAAGATTACCAATTTTAATCAAATGGGTTTCCTAGAAACCATCGTTTTGGTTGAGGAAAAGCAGCCGGCAATTCAATCTGTTGTCGGGTGGGAAGATGGGATATTTCTTCATCATCTTCTGCCATTTTCACTCGTTTTCTTAGTCTTATTCAAAAGTAGTTGGACACTCTCAACAAAAAAGACTTGAGGAGAACAAAACCGGAAGCAGAACATCTTTCAATCTCCACAAGAGAGTCAAGTGAGACGATGGTGGCTGTTTTTCTGGTGATATGTAATGATATAATTCTTGTTCTTACAGATCGAGATTGCTCCTTAGTTTTCCCAGAAGGCAACGAACTACAGTTGTTGACTGCCGGCCCAAATGATCTGCTCTTTGTTCTTTTTGGTAACTTAAGGAGAACAGGGCTGGTCTCGCAGCAGCAACTTTTCAGCAAAAGAGTAATATCACTACAATTTTACATTTATTGATATAATAATTATTATAAATTATGCACCCAAGTGGAGATGAATTGTCATAGAAACTCTCTAAAATTTGAGAATCTAAGAGTTTAATTAATGAAGAATTTGTTGCAACCTGGGTTAAGTCATGTGCCTACAATTAAAGAGAATCAATGAAATAAGTGCTTCTACGGGTTCTTAGTTGACCATATATTTTCATGATCTCCTCCTATAAATAGCATCTCATTTTACCTTGAATGCATCCCAAAGACAAGTGTGTGGTCTTTTATACACACCAAAGTTTCTTGGTTTTTTTGTTTTCGAGTGTTCTCGGAAGTATTTGGTCTTTGAGTGGTGATAGTTGTAACACCCGGCATTTTTGCCATGTAATATTCCGTTGAATTATTGTACGGATTTAAATTGCCATAAATACGATAACAATTCCATTGTAAAATGTTGGAGCAT
Source organism: Begonia masoniana (assembly GCA_022432975.1). Taxonomy (NCBI): domain Eukaryota; kingdom Viridiplantae; phylum Streptophyta; class Magnoliopsida; order Cucurbitales; family Begoniaceae; genus Begonia; species Begonia masoniana. Next base: position 27,063,185 of record CM039507.1, on the reverse strand, counting down.
TTAGTGTGGGGAAAACCTAACTAATGTGTAACTAACAAAACATTAAGTTTGAAATGCATGGAATGACAAATTAGGGAGAAATTATGGTTGGTGGGAGATAGCCAATGGATAGCTAACACATGACAGCTTGTTGAGGAAGTTAAGTTTCTCCTCCTACGTGAAACCCTCTTCATTTTACTTCTCTGCTCTCTCTCTATTCTCTTCTCGGCACTCTCTCTTCCAGTCGACAATCAGGCATCGAAGCTACTTCGATCTCCTCGGCTCCTTTCTGTTTTTCTACTAGGGTAAGTATCTTTTAAATGCTAACAAGTTTGGACAAGTTTAAAGTGAGTTTTGGTTGGAGTGAAGGATTGTGATACTTTGGTAAAACTCACTGTTTTTGGATGAAAACACACCGATTTGTTTTCTAAGGGTTTGAATGAGTTTGGAACAAATTCTTCAAACTTATTTGTTAGCATTTGCAGCTTGTTTATTTTATGAACGTGCATGTACAGGTTCGAGCATTTCCGAGACGTTCAGGACTATCAACTCTGCAGCAACAGGTAAGTTCATATCCGTAGGTTGGCCCTTAAGGCCCTACATCACGGAGACTCTAGGTTTTTCTTCTGTCGGGAGGTTTCGGGTAGAGAAAGTTAGAGTTAAGTTCTGAGTTATCTGTTTTATCTCTAGATTCTGTTGTATTATTCTGTTAACTGTTGTTTCAAGTTAAGCACTGTGAAAGTTCATGCATACACGTTTTACTGAAAGTTCATGCAAAACTATTTTCTGTACACGGTTTGAAACTAAGAAAGATAAAATCTGACAGTCTGTAATATACCGGTTAAGTGCGGGACGGGGACTGGCCCCAGATTTGTTTCCTGTTCTGTTCTGTATTACTGTATGTGCCTGATAGTGCACCGTGCCTGATAGTGCACCCCCTGTTCGCCAGTTCCCCTATAAGCCCCACTTACACCCCTTTGCCACTGAAACGTAATGTTCTGTTCTGTCACTGTATTCTGAAAACCGCATGCATAGCATTTTACATCACTGCATCTGTATTATGTTCTTACTGAGTTTTAGACTCATAGGTGAACTCCCTGATGTAGGTACTGAACCCGAACGTGAGGACTTTGTGCCTCAATCTGATGAATAGGTGGCTGGTGGCTCGAGCTCTCAGGGGTGGTTGCTACAGTCAGACACAATTTTCTGTCCCGAGGTTTAAGTCTTAGTCTTTTAAGTAATGTTCATATCTGTAAACTCTTCTGAAATTCTGGTGTGTTTGTTTTAAAACTCTGTTGAAGTCCTGTGTTTTGTTTTAAAAACTCTGTAGGAAATTCTGTTGGACATATATATAATGTATAAGTTCTGATGATCGAGTTTTAAATCTCTGTTGACAGTTGATAGTTGTTTCCTGTGAAATGTTTTGAAAACATTCTAGAACTGTTTGAGTTCTCCCTTTTCAGGTCATGCATGGATGGTCTCGAATTTTAGAGCTATCCATGCAGTTTTTTTTCTTGAAATCTGTCATTTGTAATGAAGGTCTGAAACCTGTATGCCTTCTGTTGTGCTCGAGAACCATGTTTTGAATTGGTTTGAGAATCTGAGACTTTCATGTTTTCTGTTCTGTAAGCTCTCTGTCTATATGTTTTTCTGTCAAAAGTTGTCAAATTCTGCCCCTTTTAAACTGCATCTTCCGATCACGTTTAATGCATCCACCGATAGTCACTGTTCACATTTTGTCTTATCTCATCCACCGGTGAACAGTTGATTTCATCAGTCTTAGTTACTTCTGCCGGTTTCATCTGTCTCTCAGTTTAACCTTATCTTCTGATGACGTCATCACATCTTCCGATGACGTCATCACACATTCCGATTACGTTTACTGTCTTTATCTGCCGATGACGTCATCACATCTTCCGATGATGTCATCACATATTCCGATGATGTCATCACATATTCCGATTACGTTTACTGCCTTTATCTGCCGATGACGTCATCACATCTTCCGATGACGTCATCACACATTCCGATTACGTTTACTGCCTATATCTGCCGATGACGTCATCACATCTTCCGATGACGTCATCTATTTTGTCTTATACAATCCACCGGTGAGTAGTGCAAATTCCGTCTGTTTTAAAAGTCGCATCTACCAACTGACGTCATCCCTACTTCTGTCTTTGCAAATGCATCTATTATTCTTCCCGCCCCGTTTTAAATACATCTTTTGCCTTACCTTTTCCGGTCCGGTCCATTTATATTTCTTGTTCACTTCTTCTCCAGTTTAAGTTCTCTTTAATGTCCCTGTCTTCCTGCATTTCGGTTCCTTCTGCTATCCATTATCGAAACCTGTTTTGCTTTCAACTCCAGAGAACTCTCTCTGTCAATGTTTTAAAAGTATAATATACAAAAAAAAAAATATAGTCTCTATTTTCTGTTAACTGTCCCGGAGTGATGGCTCCGATCCCGGACCCCGATCAGGTTTGGTTTCGGGTCGTCACAATAGTGATGTTAAACGGACGGGCTGGCGACTGTAGCGGACCGAGCCAAGCTTGGCCCACTACAGTAACGGGTAGGCTTGGCTCGAGCCACATCGACGGGCAGAGCCGAGCCTTGCCATCCGGGCTCGCGAACCCATCGATGATCGGGCTCCACGAGCCAGCTTGCGAGCTAGCTCGATCGAGCCCAACTCGGGGCCCGCTCTCCCCTGACCAATGACACCCTCGGCATTTCAGCCCCTCTTCATCTTCCTCAATTTCTCCTCTTCAGCATGCTGAACGCTCAGCCTTCAGCCTTCAATTCATCCATCTTCTTCATCCAACCTGACCCCCGAGCCCAGGGTCGATCACCGTCCAATCGATGAAACTTTCAGCGAGAACGTGAAAAATTATGACGTCATCACATCTTCCGATGACGTCATCACATCTTCCGATGACGTCATCACATCTTCCGATGACGTCATCACATCTTCCGATGACGTCATCACATCTTCCGATGACGTCATCACATCTTCCGATGACGTCATCACATCTTCCGATGACGTCATCACATCTTCCGATGACGTCATCACATCTTCCGATGACGTCATCACATCTTCCGATGACGTCATCACATCTTCCGATGACGTCATCACATCTTCCGATGACGTCATCACATCTTCCGATGACGTCATCACATCTTCCGATGACGTCATCACATCTTCCGATGACGTCATCACATCTTCCGATGACGTCATCACATCTTCCGATGACGTCATCACATCTTCCGATGACGTCATCACATCTTCCGATGACGTCATCACATCTTCCGATGACGTCATCACATCTTCCGATGACGTCATCACATCTTCCGATGACGTCATCACATCTTCCGATGACGTCATCACATCTTCCGATGACGTCATCACATCTTCCGATGACGTCATCACATCTTCCGATGACGTCATCACATCTTCCGATGACGTCATCACATCTTCCGATGACGTCATCACATCTTCCGATGACGTCATCACATCTTCCGATGACGTCATCACATCTTCCGATGACGTCATCACATCTTCCGATGACGTCATCACATCTTCCGATGACGTCATCACATCTTCCGATGACGTCATCACATCTTCCGATGACGTCATCACATCTTCCGATGACGTCATCACATCTTCCGATGACGTCATCACATCTTCCGATGACGTCATCACATCTTCCGATGACGTCATCACATCTTCCGATGACGTCATCACATCTTCCGATGACGTCATCACATCTTCCGATGACGTCATCACATCTTCCGATGACGTCATCACATCTTCCGATGACGTCATCACATCTTCCGATGACGTCATCACATCTTCCGATGACGTCATCACATCTTCCGATGACGTCATCACTCTTCCGCCCCGTTTTAAATACATCTTTTGCCTTACCTTTTCCGGTCCGGTCCATTTATATTTCTTGTTCACTTCTTCTCCAGTTTAAGTTCTCTTTAATGTCCCTGTCTTCCTGCATTTCGGTTCCTTCTGCTATCCATTATCGAAACCTGTTTTGCTTTCAACTCCAGAGAACTCTCTCTGTCAATGTTTTTAAAAGTATAATATACAAAAAAAAAATATAGTCTCTATTTTCTGTTAACTGTCCCGGAGTGATGGCTCCGATCCCGGACCCCGATCAGGTTTGGTTTCGGGTCGTCACAATAGTGATGTTAAACGGACGGGCTGGCGACTGTAGCGGACCGAGCCAAGCTTGGCCCACTACAGTAACGGGTAGGCTTGGCTCGAGCCACATCGACGGGCAGAGCCGAGCCTTGCCATCCGGGCTCGCGAACCCATCGATGATCGGGCTCCACGAGCCAGCTTGCGAGCTAGCTCGATCGAGCCCAACTCGGGGCCCGCTCTCCCCTGACCAATGACACCCTCGGCATTTCAGCCCCTCTTCATCTTCCTCAATTTCTCCTCTTCAGCATGCTGAACGCTCAGCCTTCAGCCTTCAATTCATCCATCTTCTTCATCCAACCTGACCCGCCGAGCCCAGGGTCGATCACCGTCCAATCGATGAAACTTTCAGCGAGAACGTGAAAAATTTCATCTTTTTCAACATAGATCTCCATCTCTGAAACTAGTTGCAAATTAAAGGAGGAAGAAGAAGTTAGAAGAATACTTAAGTACTAGCTGCAGATCCAAATCCAACTTCACAAAAAATTAAGTGAAAATTTAACTCTACATCAATTTTTCCAGAACACATATTCTGAGGCAAATTCATAACATGGTCAGTGATTAAGAGCCTAACAACATAAGGTGAGTGAGAGGGAGATCATTGGCAAAAGAAAAACATACAAGTAGAGTGAGTAGGCTTCAAATCGCAGAGAGGTGGAAGAAGAGGGACCTCCCTTTTTTAATGGTTTGAGCTTCAACAGAATGAGAAATGGTGGAAAATGAGACGAAACCCTAAAACCCATCACCCTCTTCCCCTCGATTTTACTCTCTCCTACCCTCTTTTTGGCTCTCTCTCAAGCAACGGTCTGCGTTGCTTCTGCACCTCACACCCCCTCCCCCTCCCCTTCCCCTTATTTTTGTCTCTCCAGTCTCTAGCATTTAGCAACGGTCTAATGACCGTTGCTTAAATGCTCCCCTTTTGGTCTTTTTTGTCTCTTTCTCTCCAGTCCCCTCACTCCTAGTCCACCCACCCCAGCCTCCCTTCCCTCACTCAACCCTTTATAGCAAAGACAACAACAGTCTAATTACCATTGCTGCTGCAATGCTGCGCCCCCTTCTTCCTTCCCCTTCCCTCTCATCTCCTCTATAAATACATCTCATTTCTCATTCATTTTTTCGTTAACTTTCTCTCAACTCTCTCCTAAAAATTTTAGTGTTCCTTGATCAATTGATATATTTTGTTTTTCTTTCCAATTTTCACATTGTTTTATTCATTTAACACAGTATGTATTGCAGTTTATTTATTTAATAAATTTATAAATTGTTGATAATATTAGTTTTATGATTTAACATTTTTTGTGTGATTTTTTATAGGTTTTGTATACGTGGAGGTGATCACAAACTCACACAACCAATAAACTATTGTTGATCAATTAGATTTTTGGTATCATTTTCTTATTTGAAATTTACTTTAAAAATTTATTTTTAATAGTTATAGATCTACGTAATTATAATATTAATGATGATATTGAGAAAATTAGAGAAATAAATTCTGCATTTTCAATAGGGCAATCATCTGCACAAGTATCCACTTCATCATCTAAAAAAAAAAAGAAACAAAACGTCTGAAGTATGAAAATATTTTGTAATAAAATAAATTAAAATTGGTGGAAAAGTAAAATCTAGAGCTCAATGCAACTATTGTATTAAAAATTATGCATATATTTCTGGTAGTCCAACTAGCACGCTCTGTAGGCATTATAAAAAATGTCACTTAAACGAGCAAGTTGAAGACCTTACACAAAGATTATTGAATGATAGTAGTAGTGGCACTTTTTAGTATTCACAAAATAAAATGAGAGAATGAATAACTAAACTTGTAGCACAATGTGAGTTGCCTTTAGCCTTCACCGATAGTGATGAATTTGAAAAATTTATGAAAGAGTATGCTACTCCTAATTTTAAACGTGTTACTAGAAGCACAACTAGAAATTGTATTATTAAAATGTTTAATAATATGAAAAATGAACTAATTTCATTTTTTTTCAAGCGCCCCTTCAATGTATATTTGTATCACCTCTGATTTATGAAGTACACATAATTCTATAGGCTATGTCGTTTTAACTTCTCATTTTATTGATGACTCTTAACAATTAAATAAAAGAATTTGAGGATTTCGTAATTGTGAATATCCTCACACTGATATTACTATTTATAGATATATTATAACAATATTGCAAGAATATTCTATTAGAGATAGAATATTTAGTATAACACTTGATAATGCTAGTGCTAACGATGTTGCTATTTTTTATTTTAAAAATTATTTTCAATTAGATACTACTATCGATTATCTTTTTCATATGAGATGTGTTTGTTATATTTTAAATTTAGTTGTTAAAGATGGTATGACATATACTTTGTCTCATATTAAATTAATTAGATCTGCAATTTCTAATATAATTGGATCTAATTTGAAGCAACAAGAATGTAAAGATTTTTGTAAAGCTACCAAACTTAAACCATGAAAATTAAAAACCGACGTAGATAATAAGTGGAATTCTACTTATTTAATGTTGAAAAATGCTAGGCCATATTGACAAGTTATTTGTACTTTTATTAATGAGAAAATACTAAGTATTAATCTTGATAAATCTAGTTGCGATGTAGGTAATATATTTCTTGATTTTGTAAAACCATTTTATGATGCTACAAATGAATGTTCGAGAATTTATTATCCTATTTCTCATCTTGTTCTCTGAATTTTTATAAACTTAACGGGTAATTTTGCACAATATCGACAAATAGATGAATTTAGAGATATACTTAATAAAATAAAAATAAAATTTAAAAAATATTGGCTTGACAGTCCTATTTTTTGTTATGCATGTATAATGGATCCTATATATAAATTAAGAGGAGTATGTCTCATAGTTAATACAATTTCTAATAATTTACTTACTACTTCTTTACTTTCTACGGATCAAATAACACATAGAATTGTTAGTTTATATTCTTCTTATGAATCTAAATATTCTAATGTTAGTCATTCACATGTTTCTTCATATGCTAGCTAGTTCAAGTAGTGGTGGTGGAAATATTATAGGTTCTCAATTTGGTATTCATGATATTTGGAATCAATTAGATATAGATGTTTACTCAAGTTCTATGTGAAATGAACTAGATATTTATTTTGATACTCGATATCAATTTTCTTGCAAAGAAAACTTTGATATTTTAGATTGGTGGAAAATATTTTCCACCACATATCCTATTCTTTCTATAATGACACGTGATCTACTAACACCTCCGGTCTCTATCGTAGCATTGGAGTCTACGTTTAGTGCAGGTGGACGTGTGTATGATGAACGCCGAGGACGATTTGCACCTGATCTCGTAGAGGCACTCATTTGCATGAAGGATTGGAACGACGCCATTACGAGAAACCAACAACGAGAGAACGAAATACTTGAAGACATGTTTGTAGTCTTTTGAGTAGGATGTTTAGATAGTTTAACATTTGAAAAAAAAAATACTAGAACACTTTTGGGATTTTAGGTTATGCATGGATATGTTCGGTTTTTAGAGTCATCCATGCAATTTGTTTTCATAAATTTTGCTACGCTTTTGCATACGTTTTTGAGTCGTATTTTTGGGGTTTTGAAGTGTTTTATGTTTGGAAAAGATTTTAGGTAAGTTTGTAGTGGAGTGAAGATGAAAGAAATGGAAAGAAGGTGAAAAGGTGGAAAAATGGTGTGCTGGGCGCGCTTGACACGCGAGGTGCGTGCGCAGAGAGGGCGTGCGTGCACGAGTCATGTACCACGCACGCCTCGGGCCTAGTCGATCGATAGCGGCCTAAAGGCCGATCGATCGGCTGAGGAACTCGAATTTGGTCGGGCAGCAGAGCGTGTGCTGATCGATCGCGCGTAGAGGCGCGATCAATCGGCCATATGCAGCCGATTGATCGGTCGTGTGAGGCGCGATCGATCGGCTGCTCAGTGAAAGAGGTTGACACCCGAGAGGGTGTCTGTAACACCCGAGTTAACGGCCAGGTGATTTTCTTAACTGTATTAATGGTCATAAATATTCAATCTTCGTAGTTTAGGAGTTATGCCAAGCTTAATTAATTACATGTGGATCTAAACTAGGTTGAGCGGTAAAGTTGTAATAATGGAGGATTGATGCCAGTATTTAAAGGAAAAGGAAAGGAATTTAAACCTCATTTAAACCACTGCAGCCGACACCTCCCTTTCCGGCGATTTCTTCTCTCCCATGCCCCGCTCACTGCTATCAGTGTCTTCCTCGCCGACAACCGGTTTCTAGCCCGCATTCCTCTGCGAATCTGCACCCGAGGTATGAAATGGACAATGTAGTTATTTGTTAGTGTTTGGAGCTCTGTTTTCAGCTCGGCATTTGAACTTGGATTTTTATCAATGGCCGAGTAGTATTAGAACATTTTAGAATCCAAGAGTAGTAATGTCAACCCGAATCGATTCTGGACATTTTAAGTAACCAACTCAGATTTAATCGATAGTAGAACCTATTTGTTTTATTTTGGATTTCAGATTCTGCACAGTATATCAAACCAAGGATTCGGGGATGACTTTAGCTAATAGATCCTAGGATGATTTATGAGTAGAGTTTTATGATTTTGATTTAACTACTGTAATGCACATGTTTTAGGTGAAGAAGTTGAAGAGAAGAGGTTCAGATTACTAAGGAGACCAGGTAAGTGAATGTATTAAGATTTCTGGCTAGTAAAGCCCTACATCGTGGGTGTACTAGGTTGTTTAGATGTCTAATGTTTACATTATGATAATGAGTTTGTCTGCACTCGAAGGATTTATGTATGTTGTGAGTTATAATATTTGATGACCTACTATTGAATGTGAAGTTATCTGCTCTAGTATGATCCTTATCATAGTTTGATGAGTTAAAATTCTCATGTTCATGCATCATGAATGTTTCTCAAGCATAAGAAAAATGTTTTAACGCATGTTTTCTATGAACAAGATATGTATGTATATATGTATATATATAAGATTTATGCAACGTGGATTAAGTAAGGGTTGGGGGCGGTTCGGCGTATGTCACAGTCCAAAGAAGGACATATGAATACGACCCGCGGTAGGGAACAAGATCAAACTCACTGTCGAACCCCCTTTACCGGCACAAATCCTCTCTTGATCCACACAATCTAAACAAAGAATATGATCAAAGACTATGAATGATGAATACGATCAATGACTATGAATGATGAATACGATCAATGACTATGAATGATGAATACGATCAATGACTATGAATGATGAATATGATCAATGACTATGAATGATGAATATGACCAATGATTATGAATGATGATTATGATCCATGACTATGAATGATGATTACGAGCAAAGACATGAACAAGAAAAGACTTATGAGCTAGTGATTTTCCCAAATTATGCATTCATGCATCCATGTTAGTGTTGCATTCCTTACTAAGCATTAGGCTTATAGTTTAAACCTTATGATGTAGGTGACGAGTTTTCAGGTGAGGAACTCAAGGTCAATGAGGATGTCTAAGCTTGGTTGCTGGAGGAAACTCAAAGTGACAGTGCAGGACTGGAGAGGCGATTATGACCCCTGGTTATTGCTCCCTTATGTCAGTAAGAATATGAGAACTGGAATTATGTAGGATGATGTTAGTATTGTTTGAGTTAACTTTGAGTTTGGGATTGGATATGAGGATATGTTTCCCTTTTAAAGGATTTATGTCATGCAAGTCTTCCGCTATTTATACTCTGAATGAATTTGCTATACCAGTAAGAGTCCTTCTTAGCTAAGTTGTGTTATGTGAAAGTTGGATGTATTCTTTTGGTAGGAGTTTCTACCGGAAGATGTGTTTTCTCCTATCGGTAGATGTAGAGTGTTTAGCCATCGGACGATGAAAGTGCTATTTTGTCGTCTAGCGATCGGCAGATGTAGTGTAATATGCCATCAGATGATGAGAGTGTTATTTTGTCGTCTAGCAATCGGCAGATGTAGAGTTTATGCCATCGGATGATGAGAGTGTTATTTTGTCGGCTAGCGATCGGCAGATGTAGAGTTTAAGCCATCGGATGATGAAAGTGTTATTCTGTCGTCCAGCGATCGGTAGATGTAGTGTAATAAGCCATCGGAAGATGAAAGTGTTATTTTGTCGTCTAGTGATCGGATGATGTAAAGCTTGTAAGCTATCGGAAGATGTCTTAGATGAACACGTGAATTTCACATGTCTATCGGTAGATGTTCTAATGAATCATGAGAGCTGCACGTGTCCATCGGTAGATGTCCACTACCAGATGATGTTTAAGTGATCACGTGAGAAGCACGTATCGGTAGATGTTTTCTGCCGGGCGTCGGTGAGAGAGTTGTGTGAGGTGCACGATACAAATCGGATGGTGCGAGCTCTGATGCATGCAAACCCATGCAATCCGAGATCGATGAAGTCGAGCGACTTGAGGGCAATTCATCTCTGCCCAACTATGTCTTAGAACCGATGATCGTGTTTGGTCGCTCGTGTCTGTGAGCGATTAAGTAAATAATATCTTTAAGAAGTCAGGTACAAGGGATTAATTCTCCATCAGATAAGTCGAAGTCTTTAGGTCTGCTAGATACACAAAAAAAAGAGAAGAGAGTCCAAATATGAATTAAAGTTTTAAGTAAAGTCAAGAATTTCGTGGCGATCCTCCCCGGGTCGTTACAGTGTCGATCGATTTGCCATATGCAGTTGATCGATCTGCTCCCCCTCGAGCGCGCCACCTGGTTGGTGCACGCGCCCGGGTGAGCGACGCTCGCACGTTGTGCCTGTGCTGGAGGCATGCTGTAATATCCCGGCTTTTCGGGATATTATTATTATTTTAATATAAATGGCATTTTCGTACATATATCAAATCAAGCCCGTTTCACGAAAGGAAAGCGTCATTATGATCCTAATGATTAATAGGAATTTTAAGAAAATTATGAGAATTTTCGGAGTTTAGACGCTATATTACGAGTAAATGCATTTCTCGAAATATAAAGAACGTTTTAGTAAAAATAGTAAACGAGGTCCGTTTTGCGAACGGACAGTTTTAATAGATCCCAAATAATAAGTTGGACTTATTGGCAAAATAAGGAAATTTGGAGAAGTCGAATCTTTAACCGATTGATGAAACAAATAGAATTAAATGCTAAGGGCAAAATGGTAATTCGCAAAACCAAAATTTATAAAAATAACAATTCCCTTTTCTCTCCCTCACTTTCTCTTTTTCTTCTCTGGAGTTCACGAACCAGAGAGCTTTTCACTCTCTGCCCGCCGACGATTCCACTTTCCGACCTCCGATCCGACCTCCGTTCGTTCCGTTTTCTTCACGATTTCTCCTCCTCTCGCTACCCTAGGTATGAATCTACGTTCTTTGAACGTTTATTTCAAGTTTTACGGAGTTTGAACAATTAGGGTTTCGATTAGGTTTTCGTAAAAATCGAGATTTAGGGTTCGAAATCAATAGGTTATCGTAGATTATGAACGTATAGAACGTAGTGGACGTTATTGGACGAAACTAGATTAATTTGTGAAAATGTTCGATTTCGTGAAATTTTGAGATTTAGAGAAAAACTCGTAATTTGGGATTTGAGTTGCCGAGCGTGTATTGCTCGATAAAATAGCTCGATGAATTGGATTAAAGCTTTAGGAAATATGTTTAGTTAAGGTTTTGTTAATTTGGACGTTTCATAGCTTAATTCGGTTTTAATGGCAAATGTCGTGTTTTGCCTCAGGCGAACGACTCTCGTGGACGAAGCTCGAGGCTCTGTGCGCGCAAGGTAAGTTCTCGTGACTTACTCTGGCCGATTGGCCTACACCGTACGTCGATGTCGCGTCGAGGATCATTGGAGTGTTGTTTGTTTATACGTTTTGGTTGGGTAATTAGGTTAGTTGTCTATAGGTTTCGTTTATTTGTCTTGATGGTATGTATGTTGATTGCTTACTTTCTGCTTATTAACTGTTCATGCATCACGTATTTCAAATGTCATGAAAATGAATTTCCGCACGTGTTTTTAAGAAAAGAAACGAACCTCTGTAATTAATCTACGTAATCTGTATCTGGTTACGTGAGATGGGGCTCAGGCATGGCTGTAGGGTTTGTGAGCATGTACCCCCCTCTCTAGGTGGAAAGTGGTAGTTTGATCGCGGAATGTATCCTTTCCATTTAGAGGGCTGATATCTCGGTAACAATCTGTCTGCGACGTAATAAAAAATGAAATGAATCTGAATCTGTATTTGTATCTGTATCTGAATCTGAGCATGTTTTCTGAATGGCATACGCACGCATGCATCTGCATTTACGAAGCTTACTGAGATTTCATTATCTCATAGATGTCTGTGTGGTGTAGGTGACGTGATAGGTGATATTGAGCCAGGTGAGGACGACGTTCCTCCTCCTGATGTATGATGCAGTTGACGAAGAATGGCCCGTGGGAGTGTGCTGAGCAGTCGGTGCGTTTTGACCCATGGGGACGTCTGTGTAAGTATTTTGGGGGATTTAATGGATAATATGTATGTATAGATGAACATATTAGGATGTCTGGTTCTGTATAGCTGATAGATTTATATTGTGATGTTTTGAAATGTTTTGGAACTGAATTTATAATCATTTTTGGTAAATTTCAAAAACAGGAGGATTTGTTTAGGTTTTAAACATAACCACGCAGTTCGTTTTCAGGGAACTGTACTTCGTTTTAAATATGTTCGAGTCGGTTCTGGATGAAGGTGCGAGAGTGTATGAATGTTGGATTTCGATTGGGTTTAAGTTTATGTGATAAACGTTGATGGAATGAGAAATTGCATAGAAATGAATTAGTGTTTTTGCTCTCTGGAATCTCGGATTCCAGAGAGAAATAGAGAGAAATTTGGTCGCTGCAAAGTGCAGCGCCTATAGCGACTGATCGCTGCTTTTCTTTTCCTCTGACTTCCGGTTTTGCCCTCCCTTTTTATTTGTTTAGTTTTAATTGATTATAAGAGTTTTAATTAATTGTTTTTAAATATTTGTTTTAAGTTTTAAATATTTGTTTTAAGTTTTTAAGGGTTTTGTTTTAACGACTAAGTTTCCGCATGGAGTTTATTAAAGTATTTATTGGGATAAAAAAAAATATATATATATATACGAGAAAAATGGGTACAGTTTTAGGGACGTTACACATGCCGCGCATGCGCTGGAGGTATGCCGCGCGCCGCTTGCGAGATGGCCCGCACCCTGCGTGCGCAATGGCCGAGCGACGCGCGCGCCGCATGTCATGTGTTCCAAAATTATTTTTTTTAAGTTTTTGATTTTCAAACACGTTTCAACCCGACGTTTTATGATACTTTCAAAACGTATTTTTCAAACATTTTCATATGTATTTCAAATGATTTAAATGACCCAAAAACCGAGTCAATGTTTTATCGAAAATGATTTTAGTCCTCGATTTAGAGTTTTAAAAGTCAAAAAATTTCACGTAAAAAATGTCTTAAATAAAGTGAAGTCACGTTATGTTCGGTGGCGACGTACGGGTCGCTACAGTTATGGTATAGAGCACCCGAGTTTTAAAAGCGATTCTGTAGACTGTTTAACTGCGTAATCCGCCACGTGAGATCGCTCCATCAACTGTAAGTGCTTAAGTTTCAGTACAAGTTTTAGTTTATTAAATTAAGTTTATTATTATGTATAAGAATTTCTTAGAATGGTGAGAGGACGACACAGAGAAGCTGGCGAGAGTGATTTTAGTATCCGGCAATTGACGGAGCTTGTTGCTCGTCAATCCCGACAATTTGAAATATTCATGATCGGGAGAGATTTTGGAAATTCGAGCTCGAGTACTTCAGAGGACCAGAGTGGTGAAAAATTTAGACGACTTCGACCTCCAACATTCGATGGACGATTTACGGATCGGTCCACGTCGAGGAGTGGATTCGAACGATGGAAGATTTGTTTGACCTTGCTAAGGTGAAGGACGTAGAGAAGGTCTCTTATGCCGCGTTTCATCTCTAGCGTGACACGAAACTTTGGTGGGACACCATCAAGACTACGACTAACATAGGGGAAATGCTGTGGGGACCATTCAAGAAATTATTTTGTGAAGAATACTTTTACAATGCCGTGTGGGCAAATAAGATATCAGAATTTACCCATCTTCGACAGACAGGTTCGGTAGCAGAATATGTTAGAGAATTCGAGGCGCTAACCCGTTTTGTCAGCCATCTAGTGAGGGAGAATGAAAGTAAAAACTATCATTTTGTGCAAGGATTAAAGGAAGAAATTTATAGAGGTGTGAAGATATCTGGAGTTCAGGACATATCATATGCGGAAGTGGTTGTCAAAGCTTTTGAGGTAGAAGAAATAGAACTTAAGAATAAAAGTCAAAGGGAGTCCATTGATAGGTTCCTCAAGGGATTTCAACCACACCAAGTAGAAGAAAGACAACAACCAATGAGGGGAGTAAAGAGGATTGACAATGAAGAAATTGAACGAAGTCGACTGAAGCTTGTACAAGGGCCTTTGCACAAGCATTAATGCCCATGGTGTAAGAAAAATCATTTCGGTAAGTGTAAAGCAGGTTTGGGCCGATATTTCAAATGTAATGAAGAAGGTCATATCGCCTATAACTGCCCAAGATGGAATAGAGGCCCTACAAGAGTTGCTACCGAAGTTGCGGCTCGCAGTGAACCCGATGGTACCGAACAACCAACAGGAATATTAGGTACAATTTTTATAGTATAAGTTAATGAAATAAAGAACATTAGAATAGAGGTGTAATTTAGAGTAAGGATTTAAAGATAATATTCGTATAATAGATAAAAGTAGACTTGATAATAGAGAGTTTAGAGAATATTAGGATGGAGAGATAAATTTTATAACATAAGGATGTGAGCTAGAAGAGTTATTAGATGAACCTTCGTGAGAAAACGAAGAAAATGTTTGGGACATGACTGGAATGAGCTAAAAGGATAAGGATCGATTGGTGAGTCTAAGAAGAAACTTTAAGGATTCCTCGGACACGAGTAGCTGCATTAAAGATAAGTGAATTAGGGGAATGATTCATTTACCAATAGACAAATAAATGAAGGAACTTAATAAATGGATGGTATAAGTTGAGAAAAATTTGGATTTGGCGGTATGCCGTAGGATTTAGCTCGGAATTCCAAGACCTTATTCTAGCTACTAGTTAGCGAGTATTTGGTTATGTAGAAGACGGCTTGATAATATGATAATAATATTAGGAAGTAGTTGAGAAATTTTGGAAGAGCTTCTCCGCCTAAGTGCCTAGCGATGTTTTATTCGGAAGAGTCGGATGGGGAAAACCAGGGTTTGAATGATTTGTGGTCGAGGAGCTATAGCATCGAAGAGAGGATTGGAAAATTTTGTGGGTCAATAGTATAACAGGTTTGATTGAGAGCAAGGGGTCTACAAATAACAAAATGTTGAAACACTAAGTTAATAACGAATGATGTGGGGGATTGGTTAGAAACATGTGAACCAGATTGAGATATTAAAGATGAGATGAAATTTCAAGGATATTCTGACAATATAGTTATGAAACATAACAATGAGAACGTAACTAATTACTAGGAAACTGAGAACTCATGGATTATTAAACTTTGGACTTTGGCCAAAGTAACGTCAAAAAGATTAAATATAATTATAGTTAAGAGGGAAATTATAAAGTCACTAATTCTGAAAAAACGAAGAGGTTTTGAATTATTTGGTAGATTGTTAAAGATGGATGTTGTAGCTGATTGACTTGAAGTGATAAATTAAGTAGATATTTATATTAACTATGGCTCTAGAAAATGAGTATCACATTAGAAGATAAGTCAAGAAAGGAAAAGTTTAGTGGAATTGAGAGTGACCAGTAAGTAGGGAGAGTGTTAAGTTCTTCGTGATGGAGACACATCGAAGTGACTAAGGACAAGAAGATTAATGAAAGTGGTATTGAGACGAGAAATTATGAAACCCTTAAGGATAATCGAAATAGAGAATTTAGAATTTGAATAAATTCTAGCCAAGGGGGACGTTTATAGACTTTGGAGAAGATAAATTTACGCAATCGGAATGGAACACCTAACCTGAAACCCACAATCGAACAGTTATCAAAATTGCTGGGCTACCTAAGGGAGTATGCGATTCAGGATTTTATTAATGGGATAATTGATGCGAAATCATTACTAGAGAAAACGTAGAATTTGGGGTGTAGTACATTATGACTATGGACCAAGTTGATGAACTTAAGCGTGAGATACAAATTGCAACTCGAGAACTATTTAATCTTTAGATAATCGTCAATCCATACGATGTTAAGAAGCTTAGGTACAATTATTATCTAAGGATGAAATCAAGGAAAAATCGTTGATTGAGAAATGTGAAGGTTAGCTTAAATAGGAAATCCATACCATGGAATGTATGACCGAATACTGCGTCGAGGAGACATGAACATTTGATTCTTAGTTCATGTGCATGGGAATATGAATTATGAGATGTAAGATATGGATAAAAAGGGATGAGTTTTGGAAGAGCTCATGTTCCCGAAAAATGAGAGGATAGATTGTATCTTTGAAATCCGGATTGACTGCGATTTGGATGGTGGAAGGATTAAGTATATCAAATGAAGGATTTGAGATAAGAAGTTTACTTCCTAAATAACTAGTGTGTATTAATTAGGGAACTTTGAATATTTTAAGTGATTTGATATGTTGCCTTAAGGATGACTAAATTTAGAAACGGAGAAACTAAATAAATTGTGTTGGAATTAGATTGAAAGACTTAGAAAGAGTTGAGTTATAGTTGAATTATTTAATTTGGAGACATAAGAAATTGGATTACACTCTATATATAGTTAATGATGCAATTAGTCAAATTTGAAAGTAATAAACGTAGTTACGATACCGAAAATTATAGTACGTGGATTTAGAGATTATAGTTTGGGGAACTTTAGAGATTGACCCCAATTGTTGAACCGCTAAGTTTATAGGGTGTTATTTATCAAGATTAAGTCAGAATCTTTAAAGATGAATTTAAAGTGGCAGTAGATGAATGAAATGGACTCGAGGAATATAAAATGATCGTAGAGGGAGGAATGAAGTTAAACACAAAGACATTAAGGAACTAAGAATTTAAGGCATACACTTTTCGAAGGAAGTTTGGGTATGAGGCAATGAGAAGTGTTATGTCAACATCTTTCATGTATCCATGTTGAGAAAATGTGTACGTGACCCCACTCAAATCGTGGAACCAGTGAACATAGAGATCCAACCGGCGCTGACGTATGAAGAAAGACCAGTGAGGATTCTGGAGTCTCCAATCAAAGTACTACCGAACAAGGAGATTTCATTAGTAAAGGTCCTATGGTGCAATCACATTGTGGAGGAAGCCACTTGGGAAAGACAACAGGATGTAATGGGTAAATATCCTAAACTCTTTGACTGAGCAAATTTTGGGAACAAAATTTTATTAAGGTGAGTGGGATGTAACACCTGACATTTTCGATCATGTAATTGTCCCCAAAATTCCTTGTACGAAATAAATTTGCTATAAGTGCAATGTACATTTTATTGGAAATTGGATGGAAAAAATTTAAGAATTTCAAGAAAGTAAAGTGAAAAAGAGAGAGTTAAAACGTACAAGATTTTAAGCAGAATTCGATTAAATCATGAAGCTTCTCGGAGAAGCTTCACTAATCTCACAACCAAACACCCCTCATTTTTTTTTCTCTCTCTCTACGTGAAACCCATCTGCAGATTACCCCTCTCCCTCCCATTTTATTTCATTCTTCATTTCCTCTCCTCTCCTTTTCTTCTCCAGGCGATTTTCCTTTCCTCACGCCAACGACGAAAAAAGCAGCACTCACTCCTCTAGGATTCTCTTTCGTTTGCTTCACAACGGTAAGTCTATGCATTAGTTAATGGTTATAGGCTATTTAAGCGTTGATTTCGTTTGAGGATATTCAAGCTAGGGTTTTAGAAATTTGTCGAATTTATGCTAATGCATAATAGAACGTTGTTTAAGAGTTTGAATGAACATTTTCTAGCCCCCTGTTTCGCATTTTACAAAGAGAACGAGCGACCGTTCTCCAAGTGCAGCCCCCGTTCTATTTAGCTCGGCCCCCCATGCAACGCATTTGTTATAGAGAAATTTTAAAATAGGGGGCCTTGTTCTGAGAACGGCCCCCCGTTCTATGACCCGTGATCAATTATTGATCACGGGTCGGAGAACGCGGGGCTCGAGTCTGGAAAATAGCCCCCCGTGCTCCAACCCTTGATCAATTATTGATCACATGCCAAAGAACATGGGGTGCTGAGTCTGGCAAACGGCCCCTCGTGCTCCAGCCCGTGATCAATAATTGATCACAGGCTGGAGCACACAGGGGGTCTAGTCGGGACAACAGACCCTCGTTCTCTGGCCCGTGATAAATTTTTAATCACGAGAGGGAGAACGGAGGGCTGTTCTCTGGAAAACGGGGGGCCGATCTCCTTGGTTATTTAAGGAGATCAGCCTTCAACTCTCACTCCACACCTTCCTAAAACTCTTAAATCTTGTAAATATTTTCTTGCTCCGGAGAATTTTCTCTGTATTACCGATGATGATGGATTCTGATTCAAGTTGATCGATTGATTTAGACGAGACAACAACTTGTGATGCCGATATAAATTGGTATTCGTACGACATGCCTGCATATAGTGATTTTTGAGCATTCAATCACTTAGATGGAAATGAAGAAATAGAGGTACATTCGACCTCCAAAACTCTAGACAATGAGCTTCGAACACCAGTGGGTTCGGGGGATGATGAGGTGGAAAACATATCGGTAAGAGAAGAAATTTCAATGGGGTTTTTTTTTGGAAAAAAATATAGTTATTTAAAGGAAATTAGAGGGGATATAGTATAATATTCTTTGAAAAATGGCTATGGGATTGAATTCACCAAAAGTTAAAATCAACGATTGACGGCTGAGTGTGAAGATAGGTGTGAGTGGCGACTGCATACTTCTAAGATGCAAGGCGAACATACGTTTCAAAAAAAGAATTTGATCGATTCTCACAGTTGTTCGAAGAAAATTGAGAATCGACACGCTAGAGCAAAATAGGTGACAAATCATTATCTGGATAGGTTTAAAAGTCAACCTACGTGGAAAATCTCTTCCCTTATCGAGACAGTGAGGAATGATTTCACTGTCAACATTACACCAAGTCTTGCCAGAAGAGCAAGAAGCGTAGCTCGAACACTTAACGAAGGCAAGGGCAATGAACAGTACAAGCTAGTCTGGTCGTACATAGCAGAAATAGCACATTACAAATACATACTTACGAAATGAGGTTTGATTCATTGGTATGCCAAAGAATGTATATGTGTATGGCAACTTGCAAGGCAGGTTTGCTGTAGTACGGTTGCCCTATTATCTGTTTGAATGATTGTCATCTAAAGTGCTTGTGTCCCGGCCAATTAGTCACAGCTGTCAGTATTGATGGCAACAATGGAATATATCTCGTCGTTGTTCCATACGGAAAATTTTTGTTCCGTGTTCGCCCAATCTCTTCCATGTGACATAAAATCATGTACCCCGAGTCGAACATCGTGCCGCTTTAGAGCTTCTCCAAGACTTAGAGATCTCTCCAGCCCACCAGATCTCTATGTCCATCATTAGGCAACAAGGTGTGGCTGATCAGGTTGTAAACAACACGAGCTTTTACATTCAAGTCCTTCGATTTCAGTTTGACGAAGGCTGCAATTTCTGAATTGTGGTGAATCTGCCTAAGGAACTGTAGGGCATTTGCTGATCTTGCAAAATCACACTCTCGGGAACCGTGATAGTATGTGACTGTATCTTCTGCAAAAAATCTGAGTAGTTCGTTCACATCACCTGCACCCACGATAATATCTGTACCAAATAGGTACGTCTTTAAGTACCTCTTCCTCACGGTAGTGGTCAAGTTCGCGTAAAATAAGCGAACAATTTTATCGAAGCTGTCTCCCCGCATGTCGTAGACCCCGTGCAAGGAGATGCGGTCAAACATCTTCTTGATCTCAAAAGACTCCGAACCGCTGAAGTTGACAGTGTTCCCAAAAATAATCGAGCGGTTGACATATCCCGCTCAAACTGCTGTTGACATCCCTGGTTTTGAAATTTCATCGACAAATAACCAGACAGCGGTTGTGACACTTGATCCTGAGCAGCTTGTGACGAAAGATGCCCGGTTAGATGGGTCAGCTTGTGTCGGGGCAGGGAGGGAGCCTTTCATTTGAAAAAATTTTGGGGGCCATTGCAAAGAGTATGATTTCAGATTTTCGGCAATTAGGAGGCTCAGGTGTGGGATTTTCAGTGATTAGGAGGCTCAAGTTTGGAATTTTTGGCGATTAGGAGGCTCGGGTTTCAGATTTTTGATAGTGGAGGCTTCGAGTTTGGGTTCTGGACGATGAGGCTTTAGATTTTGGGCGGTGATGACTGAGATTAGAGGATTTTTGGCGACAAAAATCACGGATTCGTCGATTTTTCTCTCGGCTTCAGACGACGGAGGGTGCACAAGGAGTCAATGTTATATATACTATCGGGAGATCGACCCCACGTGTGTGGGAGAACGCCCCCCCGTTATCAACCCTAGGGCTGAACACGGCCCCCCGCATCTTGAACACGACATCCGCGCTTCAGGACAAGGCCCTCAGTTTTAAAATTGCTCTATAACACAGGGGGCCGAGCTAAAATGAATGGCCACCGTGTTTTTTCATGTGCAACGCACGTGCGTGGGAGATTCTACACCCTCGCGTCGACCCCCGAATAGAACGGGGGATTATTCTTATTAGATCGGTCCCTAATTCTATACATGCAACGCATGTGTGTGAGGGGTTCTCCACCTCTGCGTCGACCCCGAATAGAACGGAGGGCCGCGCTTGGAGAACGGTCACTCATTCTCTTTGTAAAATGCAGAACGGGGGGCTATCGGGCGTCCGCTGAGATTTAAATTAATAAGTTTTTAATAGTTTGAAGTTTGTTTTGTTAGGGTTAATACTACAAGGATTAGTCAAAATGATTTTTACATTTGATTTAAATTCTTTGAATGCTGAGTTAGAAGAGATGTGACGATCCCAACCCGGTCAGGGCTGCCACGGACTTGCCGTGACGTAATCTTAACTTAAGCCCTCGTACATTTACGTAAAATTTTTCATTTTTACTTAACACTTTAAAAGAAAACAGACTTAGACAATTTATCCACCTCGATTAATCTTTAGGGTCTAACATAAAACGTACATAAAACTACTCGTTTCGTGACGAGAGAAGGATTTAGTTGTGTAGCACCCGGTTCTATCAAACCAGCTCTTTTATTATTAATGGTATACACTTGATTAGTCAGTAATTTAAGTAGGGTTATTAAATGACTAGACAAGGGGCACTAGAGTAAATTTACAATTTTCAAAGGTGGATAACGTATTTAAGGAAAGAGGGTTGGCTTTAATGCACTGTAGCCGCCACCAATTTCATACTTTTTCTCTTTGGGTTTTCAGCTTAAGCAGCCGAGCTCTCTAGGTGATTTTCCTCGCCCGATTCTCCTTCAACTTAGGTAAGTTTTCCTCATTTCTCTTATGATATAGCGGCTAGTTACCTGAGGGAGTACAATGTGAGGATTTGGAGGATGCTGAGATTAAGCGTAGGTTCGGGTTCTTAGTGATAAATGGGATTATACGGGTAGCAGAGTTTCTAATCGGTTTCCCCAATCTTATTATTGATTTCTGGTAAGGTCTAGTGAGAGTTGGATTAATGTACTGTCTTAACCTTAGGTAAGCAAGCTTTTGGAGTAGTTGAAATCGTGCATCTCCAGGAGAGCCAGGTAAGTAAAGTTTGCTTGTGCCTTTGGGTCTACATCACAAAACATTAGGATTAAGCTTACTTGGATGAATCTGTATGTCATGCATCATGTTTTTATTTTTTTTAAAAAAAGTATACGAAAATGAATTTGAATGCATGTTGGCATGGTGAGAATTGAACATATTGAAACAGCTATGTGAATCAGTTTTACTGTTAAGGGAAATAATCCGCCCCTTAATGAGACAGTGGATATTTATACTTTTGAAGAGTTGATCCAACTTCCAATTTCACAGGGGAATCTGAACATGTGAATCAGATTTACTGTTAAGGGAATTAATCCGCCCCTTAATGAGTCAGTGGATGTATATACTTTGGGAGAATTGATCCAACTCCCAATTTCACAGGGGGATCTGAACAGAAACGAAGCATGAACAACTGAGTTGAGAAAGTAGAAACTGCATGTCTAGGAATTCATATTTCAGTGTTTCACTTCATTACTGCTTTACTTACTTAGCATTAGGCTAATAGATGAGTTTTGTGATGTAGGTGAAGAAGTGATTGCAGGTGTGTTTACTGAGTCTGCTGAGGACTAGACTGGTTGTGGAGTGCATCTTTGTATCAATCTGGCAGCTGATGGGGCGGTTTAACTGATGTCAGTTGGTGTGAAGGTTCAGTTGTCAACGTTTCAATTTCAGTGTGTTGAGTTTTCATGACAGTAGTGGTTTTCAATATTCCGAATATGATTTTTTTTTTTGTTTTTAGAGTTTTCTGATAATAGTATTGGGTTGGGCTTAAATGTTGATTTTACTGAATTTGAGTGATGCAAGGATTTGAATTGTTCTAAATGGTTTCAGTAAAGTAAGCTTGTCCTTCTCACAGTTGAGATGTTTTTGGATGGAATTTGAGTAGTTGAAATATTGTTCCACTTTCTGTTGAGTTTTCTGAAGTTACTTATGGTCAGGGTTTTTTTGAAAGTCTTGAGTAAAGTTTGCAAGTTCAATCATCGGTGAATGGAGTTCGCTGGTGGATGTTGTGTGTGTGAATCGGATCATCCGACTGACATCACCGGCTGATGTCGAGTATTTTACTCACCGGATGATGTCGAGTATTCTACTCACCGGTGGATGTCGTGTGTAAATCCATCGGATGATGTAGAAAGTCTTTTGTCATCTAGTGACCGGTGGATGTCGTGTGTAAATCCATCGGATGATGTAAAAGTCTTTTGTCGTCTAGTGACCGGTGGATGCCGCGTGATAATCCACCGAAAGATATAGGAAGTGTTTTTCATTTAGTGACCGGTGGATGTCGTGTGTTCATCTACCGGAAGATGTAGGAAGTGTTTTGTCGTTTAGTGACCGGTGGATGTCATGTGTTAATCCATCGGAAGATGTAGGAAGTGTTTTGTCGTCTAGTCACTGGTGGGTGCAGTATAACGTCGATCATCCGGCTGACGTCACCGGAAGATGTAGAGAATATTTTGTCGTTTTGTCACCGGATGATGTCTTCTATTTTCTGCTTCAGCCCTTTTGTTGACTTGTTCAGCGGGCGATGCGTTTGACTCTTGAAACTTTTGAAGTATTTTGCAATTTAAATCTTTATTCTTTTTACCGAGTATTTCTTAGCATTTCAACTGATTAATCAATCATCGTACAATAGTTTTGTTTAACTCTATTTTTACTCAAATGATTTCCACTGCAAGATTTTAAATGTCTGAGGTTTAAAAAAAATATATATCAAATTATGACTTTCGAGCGAAGTTTCAAATTTGAACCAGAGTTTTCGAGTCATGTGCAATTTTTGTGTAACGAACCGGGTTCATGTAACACCCGAGTTTTCGGGTTTCCGTTTTAGGGGAATTTTTGTAAATAATAATTATAGGTCCGTTTTGCGAAGCGGATAGTTTTATTAGGACTCTAGAAATTTATGGGGATTTGTAGAAGAATAAGTGAAATTTTAGAAACCCAAATCGAGAAGAATAATGCTAGAGTTCCCGTTTTACCCTTTTAGTATATCAATTTGTAAAAATAACAAAATAAGTCCGTTTTGGGAACGGTGAGTTTTGTTAGAACTCTAAGAATAGATAGGAATATTTGGAGGAATAAGGGAATTTTGGAGAAGTTAAATCAATAGACGGAATGATGATTTAAGCTAAGGAAATATCAAAGGGGCATTTAGGTAATTGTCAAAGTCAAAAATTTTTATTAAAAACCAAAAGACCCTCTCTCTCTCTTCTCACTTCTCCTCTCCAGCACGCGAGTCTTCTTCTCCCTCGCGATTTCTTCCTTTCCCCATCGCCATCTCCACGATTCGATCACTCCTCCGATTTCTGGCGTTTTCTCCTCCAAGTTTCTTCCCCAACTCGACTCTTAGGGTAAGCTCTACGTTTTGGTTAAGACTATTTGTCGTTTTGGAGTGATTTCGAGTTAGGGTTTGTAAAGAAAATTAGGGGTTTTGTTAGAAATAGTTAGGGTTGTTTATTTATTACTCATTGATGATGTTTAATGTTAAATCTAAGTTGTTGGAGTAGATTAATGGAATTGGATGAAGTTTTATGTGAGATCTAGGTTGTTGGAGGTTGGTGAAACACCATTAAAGGAGTTTTAAAGTTAATGAACACTAAGTGTTCGATGAAATGCCCAAAAGAAAAGGATTAGAGTTTTTAGAAGGATTTGTCCTAGCTAGAGAAGTCGATTGTTTAGATTCGATGTTTGAAAGTCGATATTAACGATGTATTGTTGAATGCTCTAGGTAATCCAAGCTCTTCAAGGACGGTGCTCAGCATATTTAGGACGCCAGGTAAGTGGATGTTAGGCTTCCGGCCCTTAAGGCCCTACATCGTGTCAACATTAGGTTTTTTCTACTTTGATGATGATTTTCTGATTGTGGGGATTAATGAGTCGGGTAGCTTAGAATGTTAGTTGTTTGTGAAGTTCGTTAAGAATAGTATATGTCCATGTACGTAGTGAATTGTTCGATGATGTGTTTTGATGATATGTCGTACATAGATTTCTCATGCATCATGTTTTAGAAAAAGTACGAAAAGGTTTTAGCATATGATTTCATGATTTAAACGTAGAAACGACAACGATGTAAAACGAAAATGTAAAGTGTCTGAGGGAAGTGGTTCACCCCTCAGATGTAAATTGTGGAACGTCCAGAAAACGTATGATATCTGAAGGAAGTGGTTCACCCTTCAGGTAAAGATTTATATGTGGAACATCTAGAGATGGAGAAACTAATCCGCCCTCCATTGGTAGAGGATTACATGTATGTATGATGAAACGAAATGAAATGAATATGTATGATGAAACGAAATGAAATGAATATGAACGATGAAACGAAACGAAATGATTATGTACGATGAAACTGTAGAAACTGCATATGTTAAGTAAAATGTTTTAAATTCATATAGTGCATCCCCTTACTAAGCATTAGGCTTACTGTTTATGTTGCATGATGTAGGTGACAGGTGTGAACTCGATGACAAAGAATAGGAGGTCGACGGGTGGTGCTCGTGGCGACGAGATGTGTTTTGGCAGGGCGGGTAGACTCACGGTTAGGTGTTTTGAGAGTTTTTAGGTATTGTTGGGATAATGATGAATTTGTGGATTTTAGTACGTTTAGATATGTTTTAGGGCGTTTGGTGACTGGACAGGAAATAGAAAGTATTTTGTAAAGTTTTAAACATTTTAAAAACAGGCGGAAATGATATGCTTTTAAACGGAACCACGCGGTTCGTTTTCATGAAATTTGGTTATGTTTTAAATGTATTTTGAGTCGGTGAACGGATAGCGAGAGTAAGGTATGAAAGTGATAGTGCTATGGTGTAGAAATATGTTTTTGAAGAATGAGTGAAATGTGAGAAAATGGAATGAGAAAAGAGTATGTGGATTGTGTAAGAGGGGTGTAGTTGGTGCAAGAGAAAAGGAAAGAAGGAGAAGGAAAAGAAAATGAAGGAGCGACGGGTCGCAGGAGGAAAGGAGTTGGAACGCAGAACCCTCTGGTTTTCCAGAGAGTTTGGCGTTCGGGCGCGGGTAGAGTGGCGCACGATCGATTAATGTTCGGGTTTCACGTTCTGAAAATCAGAACGTGAAGCGCCCGAACGCTTAAAGGCAGGCGTTCGGGCGGTTAGGCGAGGGGCGCCCGAACGCACAACTTCGTGCGTTCGGTCGCCTGTGCATTTTCGGGCTTAATTACCCCTTCTGTCCCTCCCCTGTTTCGATAGCCTATGACCGATGCATTTTTAGTTATTTTTAATGGTTTTTGAATATTGTTTTATTTGTTTTAAACTTCAATCCAATTGTTTTAATTTTATCCAAAGGCAGTTTGTTTTCTTGAGTACAGGTTATATTAGTGTCATGTCTTGATGATCGAGGAATGAGTGATTTTAAGGGATTTCAACAATCCGAGACTTCAATTTAACGGTTTAGAAGTCGAAACGTTATGAGTGATATAAAAAGAAAAATTTACGTGGTTACGAGAGTTTAAAGTTAAGGTTACGTTAGGGTTAGTTTGTTTAAGGGTTTTGGGTTATGTTTAAAGTAAAAATGAAAAAGTTTATGCGAAAAATACGAGGGCTTAGGAAATGATTATGTCACGACAAGTCCGTGGCGGCCCGTGATTCGGGTTGGGGTCGTCACAGTTCAGATAACTCGGGGCCTTACAAGTTGACCCAATAAAATACGGTCGCTTTAATTGAGAACACTAAACCCTCGTTTAAACTCCCTAATCTTCTCTCCATAAAACAATTTCAACCTCTCCCTCTTTCTCTCTTCTCTCTTATAAAGTAATAAATCATCTACTTTCCTAATCTTGATTACGGAAACAAATCATCATCATTATCTCTCTCTCTCTCTCTAAGCTTCTTCTTTCTTAGCGAAACATACCATAGGTTTTTCCATCGCAAAACTCTACTTGTAGCCTCTGCAACTTCTTTATCGTCTCCATACATTGATTTTCATCTGGGTT
This sequence comes from Begonia masoniana, assembly GCA_022432975.1. Taxonomy (NCBI): domain Eukaryota; kingdom Viridiplantae; phylum Streptophyta; class Magnoliopsida; order Cucurbitales; family Begoniaceae; genus Begonia; species Begonia masoniana. The sequence goes on along the minus strand of CM039507.1, from coordinate 27,036,256 downwards.
TCTTTATTTTCATTCTGGTTAGTGATGGCGGCGGGGAGTTTATTGTATTGGAATGCTTCGCCAGAGAGGGAGACTCATGCAGAATTGCTGGCGGTGAAGAGAAGCAGAATTATGAGGGAGTACGAGGAGAGATTGATGGACAACAATACAGATGAAATACAATACTCGCACGGGAAGACTTGGTTTCACTATCCATGATTAGACTTGGAGGACAGGCTCCGTTTATCTTACTGAACCCAAGACCACCATTCCGGTCGACTCCAAATTTCTTTCTCTAATGGTGGTGAAATCTGCTATAATGGCTAACTATTCCTCCATTCAGTTTGAGAAAAGAATACTCTCTGTTCTCAATGGAAGCCCCAACTTGGTGCGGTGCTTTGGCGACGAGTTCACTGAGACCAAATCCAGCGAGAAAATCTACAACTTGCTCATCGAATATTGTTCGGGCGGGAGTTTATATGATCTCAAACCAAATTGAAGAATGAGCTGCTGGAAGCAGAGGTGATAAGCTACGCCAGAGATATTGCTCGAGGGTTGAATTACATGCACTCCAATGGCTATGCTCACTGCGACATAAAACTAGAAACATTCTGTTAGTACCTAAAAAAACATCATCGTCAATGTCGTCCGAGAAAGAAAAATACGTGGCTAAGATTGCAGACTTCGGAGTATCTTTGATGTTGTGCGAGAGAGATGAAGATTGCACTGTAATCAGAGGGACATTGATGCGTCGGGGATGGTGAGGGATGGAGAAATAGATTGGCTGGTTGACATATGGTTATTCAGGTGCACGGTGCTTGAAATCCTGACCGGAGAACCTATTAACTGTATATCTAGAAAGATTACAAACAACCAAATCAATCAGGATTTGCCCAATCAATTAAAATTACAACCCAATCAATCAGGATTTTCAAATATAGGATTTTTTAATAATTTCAAATTAATTAGGATATTTTGTAATTATCGTTAGGCTATCTTTGTATATCTGCTTCCTTTTATGTATATTGCTTCCATGTAACTCAGCCTATATATATGGCATCTCTCTAATGATATTTTAAGTTCAAACCATTTTCTCTTTTCCCGTATTCTAATTTTATATGGTATCAGATCACTAATTTCTTTTTTCTTATGGCTGATAGAAATAGATTCCATCACCTCTTCACCTATCAAAATAGATACCTATTCCATACATCACTCTAACAACCCATCCACTATTTTGGTTACTCCGCCACTGTTTGGAGATAATTATGGTTCATGGAGTCGAGCTGTGACGATGGCACTTCGTGCTAAAAACAAACTTGGTTTTGTCGATATGTCAATTCCGAAACCAAAGGAGAAGGCTGATATTCCTAATTGGGAACGCTGCAACAATCTCGTTGGGAGTTGGATTCTCAACTCTGTATCATCTGAAATTCGTTCAAGTGTTTTATATGCTGAAACTACAACACAAATTTGGATTGATCTGAATGAATGTTTCTCTCAATCCAACGCTCCTAAAATCTATCAATTGAAACAATCAATTTCAACTCTTAAACAAAAGGGTATGTCAATTTCCTTATATTTCACACAACTCAAATCTTTATGGGATGAACTCAATTCCATTGTCTCTTTCAGTCCATGTATCTGTGGCAATTCAAAAATTATCATTGATAAACAAAATCAAGATCGTGTCATGGAGTTCCTTTAAGGACTTCATGATCGCTATTTGGCTATTCATAGCCAAATCCTTTTAATGGAATCGTTTCCCTCAACCCAGCGTATTTATAATCTCATACGCCAAGAGGAGAAACAACAATAAATCCATATGAAATCTATTCCAATTATTGATTCAGCAGCACTTCAGGCATCTAAACCAAAGTTTCAGTCTTCGGGAAAGCGTCAACGCCCCTTCTGTGACCACTGTAATAAGCACGGTCATACACGAGCGACATGCTTCAAAATTCATGGCTTCCCAGATCAATCGGTCAAAAAATCAAGGGCATCATTACATACTTCCGCTACTCTGGCTGCTCAATTTTCACCAGCCAAATACAAAAGAATTTTGACACTTATAGCCAAAGATGAAGCTCATGGGCCATCCGTTAAATTGACAGGTATTGCTTTGACTTGTTCTTCCTTTTGTTGGATTATTGACTCAGGTGCTTCTAATCATATATGCAATTCTCTTTCATTTTTTTCTTCATATTCTATTATTCGTAAACATACATCTGTTCAATTGCTTGATGGTTCTCACGCTCCTGTGACACACATAGGAATTGTTCCATGCTCATCCTCTCTGACACTCAAGAATATTTTTCACATTCCTACTTTTAAATTCAATTTGATATCGTTTCACAATTAACCAAATCAACTGATTGTGATGCGTTTTTCTCTTCTTCTGAGTGTCTCTTTTAGGACCGAGTAACGAAGAAGATGATTGGTCGGGGTAGTGCTCGACATGGACTTTTTTTTATCTTAATGCGGATTTAGTTTCAAATTCAATTTTTCTTTCTAAGCAATGTAATAAATTTGACATAGTTTATTCTAATCAAATATCATGTTTTAATTCTAAGAATTGTAATAATTTTTACATATGCCATTCACCCCTTGGCCATCCATCTAAATCCAGATTTGATTTTAGTGTTCGCAATTCTTCTCTTATTAATGTCAATAAAGACTTTGTTTGTGATGATTGCCCACGAGCAAAATAGTCACGACTTCCTTTTTCTCAAAGCACAAATTGTTCTACTATTTGTTTTGAATTAATCCATATTGATATTTGGGGTCCTTTCTCTGTACCTTCCAAGAATGGATCACACTACTTTCTAACCATTGTTGATGATTATTCAAGGTGTACTTGGATTTATTTGACGAAACACAAATTTGAAACTTTCACTATACTTGTTCATTTTTTTTATCTAATTAATCGTCAATTTAATAAACAAATCTCTCATCTTAAATCCGTAGCATTTTTCTCCCTCAACTTCAAACCTTTCGATTTGATAGTGGTTCTGAATTCATTTCACAAAAAATGCAAACATGGTTTCATGATAATAGAATTATCCACCAACGTAGTTGCGTTGCGACCCCCAACAAAATTGTGTTGTAGAACGGAAGCACCGACATCTTCTTGATGTTGCACGATGATGGGGTAGCCACCAAAAGGAAGCCACCAAAAACCCACAAAAAGAAGGAGAGTGCTTGGGTGAAAGGTGAGTTTGCGTGTGTGGTCGATTCAAGCAAGAAATGGAGATGAAGATGATGATGAATTGTAATGATTTGTGAAGGTGAAATGTGTGAGTATGAGTGATGAACAAAACTGTGGAAAAAGAAGATGAAAATGGTGAAGAAAATGTGAAAATTTGGTGCACCCCTTAGAGGTCCCAAAGAGCTATCCTATGTTGTGCCCTTGGGTTTAGGTATTTCCATGGGAAAACCACCACTTTGGGGAAGGTTTCTCACCTTCTTCAACCTTTAAACTCTCAAGAGAGGGATTGAAGAAGATGCTAAGAGCTCACATAAGCAACCTTGAGCTTGTGAGCAATGAAGGGCTTCTCCATATGATTCAAAAACCGTGGACAACCACTAGGGTTTTTCTCACTCTAAAGCTAGAGAGAAAAATGATTTTTGTATTAATTTGGCAAAAGATCTTTACAAACACCAATAACCATGTTTAAATAGAAACCTAGGTGGCTAGGGTTTTACAATGACCGTTGATCAAATAGAGATGGGCGGCCGAGATCATTTGTGCTTGTGCTTCCTCCCTTGCAAAAGTCATCAAGTGCCCTCCTTGTGCCACATCATCAATCCTTGTGAGTACTACCTCTTGCACTTACTGCCAAGTCACAAATCCATGACTCCTTTAAGCTAAATCCTCATTGATGCAATTGATGGAGCCTTGCATGCAATCTTCCTTCATGACCTAGCATCATCCCATGAACTTAACCTAAATTAGCCACCATCATACATCTAATCCTAACCATTCAATCTAATCCTAACCACACAATCTAAATGCATGCATGTGACACAAATGGCTAATTGTTTGCCAACAAAAAAAAGGCTAATGTTTGCCAAAAATAAAAACAAATAAATAGTTACACAGTGTTGAGGCTAGGAAGACAAATTCTCTTTGGGCCTTGAGTTGAATCTATTCGTGCATCCCAAGTCAAGGTGTGAAGAGGTTGATCCATGTTTATCAAGCTTGATTCTCATGCCGCATCTTCAACATGATTAACACTTGCAAAAGAAACAAGGTCATTAGTAAAGAGATTGATTAAAGTTTGGACTTTTGTTTATGAACGGGTGATCGGCCTCGACATGTCATCCTCTCCAGGTGAATGAAGATTTGACCTTAAATCCAATGTTTTGATTTCCTTATGCTCCAGATGTTCTCCCTTATAAGGTGACAGGTCTTTGACATTGAATGTCACCGATACTCCAAAATCGCCAGGTAGCTCCAACTTATAGGCGTTATTATTGATCCGCTCCACTATCTTAAAGGCACTGTCCGCTCTAGGGAGCAATTTAGATCGCCTTTTGGTTGGAAAATGCTCTTTGCGTAGATACAATCAAACCAAATCTTCTACTTCAAACACGACTTCTTTTCGACCTTTGTTTGAGTAATTGAGAGTGACCCTATTTAATTTCTCACTAAAATATGCAATTGGCTTACCCTCTTGCATCAATACAGCGCCAATACCAACTCCGGATGCGTCTATTTTGATTTCAAAGATTTTATTGAAATCCAAAAGGGTTAAAATGGGGGAATGAAATAACTTCTCTTTAATCAGCACAAAACTCCTTTGGCAGGCAGGAGTCCATGTAAATTCTACTCATTTCTTCGTACAATCAGTAATGGGAGCTACAATAGAGATAAAATCTTTGATAAATCTCCTATAAAAGGAGGCTAGTACATGAAAGCTACGAACCTCATAAATTCCGTTAGGAGGAGGCCATTCCTTAATGGTTTTGACTTTCTCCTCGTTAACTTTCATCCCATTTTTCGATATGATGAATCCAAGAAAGTGTACCTTCTCTTGGGCGAAAGAACATTTGCTCAAATTTTCAAACAATTTTGCATTCCTCAATGTTTGGAATAAGGTGCTTAGGTGGTTTAAATGTTAAGGAAGGTCAAGGCTATAGACTAGGATGCCATCAAAATAGATGACAATAAACTTGCCAAGAAAATCCTTGAGGACGTGGTGCATCAACCGCATGAAAGTACTAGGGGCATTTGTGAGACCTAATGACATAACTATCCACTCAAACAATCCATACTTTGTCTTAAAGGCAGTCTTCAACTTGTCACCTTCTCTCATACGAATTTGGTGGTAACTACTTTTCAAATCCACCTTTGAAAATATGGACACTCCACTGAGTTTGTCCAACATGTCCTCGAGCCTAGGTATCAAAAATTGATACTTGATGGTAATTTGATTTATCGCTTGACTATCGACACACATCCTCATGGTGTCGTCCTTCTTTAGGACAAGTAAGGTAGGAACAACACAAAGACTCATGGATTCTCGAATGTATCATTTGTCCAATAGCTCACTTACTTGTTCTTATAATTCTTTTGCTTCTTCAGGCCTTATACGGTAGGCCGGTCGGTTAGGAAGCATAGCATTAGGTTGAAGGTCTATTTGATGTTCGATGCCACGTAAAGGTCCAATCCTTGTGGCAACTCCTTGGGAAAAAACATTTTGAAAATCCTTAAGTAGGGTTTGGACAGCTAAGGGAATCTCACCCGACTCCATAACTCGATCTTGAAACAATACCAAAATAAGTGTTTCTCCTTTGACAATAGATGATCTCAACTCGTGCTTTAACATTAACAGAACTTCCTTTTTCTTTTCTTCTTTCCTCTTGGCATCGTCTTGTGCCACTTACTCCAGAGTCATAGGTAGTAATTTGATTGTCATACCCACAAACTTTAACGTGTACTTGTTGAGGAATCCATCATGTGTCACCTTACGTCGTATTGCCAGGGTCAACCCAATAATAGGTGACTAGCATTCATTAGAACGACATCACAAAAGACCGAGTCCTTGTACTTGCCAATAGTAAAGTCGATGGTCATTTGCTTGTTCACTTTAATGTCGTCACGATCATCCAACCACCTCAACTTGTAGGGGTGAGGGTCCTCAATAGTTTGCAACTTTAACTTGTCGACTATCTCCTTAGAAGCAACGTTCACACAACTACCTCCATTAATGATGAGTGAACACACTTTATCTTTTACTGCACATCGACTGTGGAATATGTTTTCCCTTTGACAGTCATCTTTCGTGTTCTTTGAGATAATGGCTCTTCTAAAAACCATAAGTAGAGGTCCATCTGGAGGTGGTCATTTATCACCGTTGGTGCCACTCTCCTCCATCATTTCCTCCTCTACTTCTATATCGTATTGCCCTTCATCATATTCGCTCTCCCACTCGCCGGTGGATTCCTTGATTACCATTACCCTACGGTTAGGGCATTCATTGGCATAATGTCCTTTGCCTAAGCATTTATAGCATTGGACGTCTCGAGCCTTTTGATTGTTGGGCTTGGTCACTGGATTGTTTCCTTGATTAGGCCCTTGCAGTTTCCCTATGGGTTTGGTCACACCACTTACTTCTTTAGGGGGCCAATCATGGTTAAAAGGTATTTTTTCATCATTTCAAGTCGTAGTAGTGGTGGTAGTCTTGTTGAAATTTTGGGTTTTAGGTGTAAACCTTGAAGGGTAATGAGTTGCTTTCTTCCTTTTAAGTTCCTCTCAACGGTGAGGGCAAGTTGGACCACCTTGTCCATAGTCTCCAATTGTTGCAACTCCACAATGTCACCTATATCTTGATTAAGCCCTCTAATAAACCTAGCTACTTTTTGTTCCTCGGGTTCTTCTAAACCACAACGCATCTTGAGGGTCTCAAATTTGGCGAGATACTGGTCCACTGACTGGCTATTTTGTCAGCGGCTATGCAATTGTTGGTATAGCTCATGCTTGTAGTGCTTTGGTATTAACCTCCTTCTCATGAGGGTTTTCATCTCCCTCCATGTAGTGATGAGATCGCCATATTCGAGTAATGTCTTGGCCTTGAGGCCACTCCACCATAGGGCGGCATGACCCGATAACTTGAGAGAGACCAACTTGATCTTAACTCTCTCGGAGTAGTCATGGCATTCAAAGACCTTAGTCAACTTTGTCTAACCAATCCAAGAATGTGTTTATGTCACATGTCCTATTGAATGGCGGAATAGACAATTTGGCATTTCGTAGATCGTGGTCATCTTTACGGCTACGTGGACGATAATTTTCCTCTTTGTCCAAAGTCCATTCATCATCTTCCGAAGAGTCATATCTTTGGAATCTTCTTCTTCTTGGGCGTTCGGTCCATTCATACTCCTCTTGGTGATCTCGAGGATCTTGGCGAGGATTTCTTCTTCGGGGTCGTTCAACCCATTCATCTTCCTCTTGGTTATCACGAGGATCTTGTTGAGGAGTTCTTCCATGGGGGCGTTGCATCCTTCGTTGGATTAGGGTTTTTAGGGAGGTGTCCCTTGAATGGATGTCCTTACGAGGATTGTGTGTCCTTGGTTTGCGTGATTGATTGAATCTTAAGTCCATGTCCTCAACTCGTTGGGTTAGGGAAGCACCGCTTTAATCAAGCCTTCGTTTTGACCTTGCATGTTTGATTCACCCTCGTGATGGGTGGAGAACTCGGTAGATGGAAGTTCCTTTCCACGAGTGTTGTGTAACAACCCCGGTTGGAGTCGCCACGTAATTCATAATTTAACCTCTTAATCATTTTGGTCTTACTTTCTACACCTTGTTCATTATTCATGTTATTATTATTTTAAAAAAAAAAACATCTCTTGAACTGCATCTACCGATGGAAAAGTAAATTCACATCAACCAACGGTCACGTGCCCACCACGTGACACATCTCTCCCCATCTAGTAGAAGACATCTACCGGTGATCACGGACCTTACACGTGTCCAAAAAAAGCATTGCCCGGTCTCGAACATCCATCGCTGGATGTCCATAAATTTAAGCTACATCGACTGGTGGTCAGGTGCGTCTCACGTGACCAGTTAAAACATTACTCGAGCACTAAACGACAAGAAATTACTCACATCATCCGGTAATTGAAATACTCTACATCACCCGGTGACTAGACGACAAAGCTACACTTACATCATCCGGTATTTGAAATACTCTACATCGCCCGGTCACTAGACGACAAAATAACATTTACATCATCCGATATCTTACACACTACATCTACCGGTCACTGGACGACGAAATAACATTTACATCATCCGGTAACTTAAATACACTTCATCTGCCGGTCACTAGACGACAAAATGACATTTACATCATCCGGTGACCTAAATACACTACGTCTGCCGGTCACTAGACGACAAAATGACATTTACATCGTCGGTAACTGCAAACTCTTAACATATTCCGATAGAGAACATCTATCGGGGAATGCAAATATACACAGACTCCAAACTTCGTTGACTCATCACTCTTATAGATAAAAGACAGAAACTCATCCAAAATTCTTATAGCGGAAGACTTAGTTAGATAACACGTTCTATATCCTTATAGACATTCTCAAACTCAGTAATTCAACCAGACAATCTCAAAAGCTCAATGATTTAAAGTAATCTTATCCTACTTAGACTACTATATTCTTATCCATAATGTAATCATAGAACATTAACCAGGGGTCTCAATCGCCATCCAGCCACAGAATTGCACTGTCATTCTGAGCATCCTCCAGCAACCAGCTTTAAACATCATCTCTGGATTGGAAATCCTCACCTGTTAGCTCTTCACCTACATCATAAGGTTTAAATATAAGCCTAATGCTTAGTAAGAAATGCAACACTAACATGGATGCATGAATGTATAATTCGGGAATCACATGCTCATAAGTCTTTTCTTGTTCTTATCTTTGCTCGTAATAATCATTCATAATCATGGATCATATTCATCATTCATATTCATCATTCATAATCATTAATCATATTCTTCATTTAAGTTGTGTGGATTAAGAAAGGATTTGTGCCGGTAAAGGAGGTTCGACAGTGAGTTTGATCTTGGTCCCTACTGCGGGTCGTATTCATATGTCCCTCTTTTGGACTGTGACATACGCCTGAACCGCCCCCAACCCTCACTTAGTCCACGTTGCATAAATTTTATCTTCTTACTTTGTTCATGAGAAAACCATGCTCTTAAAAAACATTTTCATATGCATAAAATAGTCATGATGAATGTACATGAAAATTCTTAAATCATCAAGCTACAGAACATAGCACTATCCGACACGAAACCTTACCATTGAACTAATCATCAACATAAATGCTAGACAGTAACATAAAGGAACTTCTAATCATCGTATGAGTTCCTACCTAGCATCCTTTGATGTAGGGTCCTAATGACCGAGAAACCTATACATTCACTTACTTGGTCTCCTTAGCAAAATCTGAGTCCCTTCTCTTCAGACTTCTTCACCTAAAGCATTTACATAGCAGTAGTTAAAACAAAATTCTATTAGTTCTAATCACAAGTCATCATAGGGTCTAATAGCTAAAGTCATTCCCGAATCCATAGTTTAATACTCTGTGCAGTCTGAATCCAAAAACTGAAATAGACAGAACCGACTATCGATTACTCAGGGTTGGTTATTTTAAATGTCCAAAATCGATTCAGAATGACATTACTGATCTCAGATTTTAAAATGTCCTTATTATTACTCGGCCATTGAAGAATCCAGAACTTCAACACCTAGCTGAAAACAGAGCTTAACGACTACATTGCTAAACTCGTACCTCGAATACAAAGTAGCCGAGAAGTAGCAAGGAAACCGATCGTCGAAGGAGGGATTTCCAGCTGATAGAGAGCGAGAGCTCGGGAGAGAAAATCGCCGAGAGTAATGACGGCTACAGTGAGGTTTAATTGAGGTTTGAACCCTTTCCATTTTCTTTAAATACTGATCTCAATCCTCCATTATTACAACTTTGCCACTCAACCTAGTTTAAATCCACATGATATTAATTAAGCTTGGCATAAAATTCTAAACCGTGAAGATTGAATATTCATGACCGTTAAAACAGTTAGGAAGTCACCTGGTCGTCTTGTCAGGTGTTACATGTTGTCTATGTTTTAAATGATTTCTCATATAGTTCCGCTCCTTGTCTAACTATTTATGTGTTAGGAAGTGATAATTAGGTTAAGTGTTTAAGTACTTAAAGTTTATGATATGAAAGGTGATAACCTTAAGTCTTAGGGAAATTTGGGGGGAAATTTGAAATTTGAATTTTATTTTGTGTGTTTTTTTTAATTAAAGTTGATGACTTTAAAGGGGATTAGGGGAAATGATTATCTACTTAAGATATTAGAAAAACTTAATCACACTAAAAAAAACAATAAACAAAATTTCAAAATAACACACAATTTAAAGGTGCACTTTTTCAATGTGATAGATTGAACTTTTAGCTTTCTTAAAGTGACTTAAAGTTTATCCAATTTGATAACTTTATGCCTTAGCTAATTGATATAAATTTAGTACAAGACAATAGAGTTCAAATTTGGTAAATTTAAGGGATAAAGTAGGTGATCTAAAATTGCTAAAAAGTGAATCAAAGTTAGTTTTCTAGAAAATTGTGCTCAAATAATTACTAACTTAAATGCAAATTAATTCAATTGATTTATCAATTAAGTTGTAGGAAACTGAACACAAATTGAGCAAATACATGGAAATTTTAAGTAAACAGTTCTATTGAGGCATTTTAATAAACAACTAATATGCAACTTAAAACATTAAATTGACGGGTTCAATTTCCTAATCAAGCACCCAAATTTTTTTACACAAACAACCACAATATATTTAAAATAATCTCATATTAAGATTATAACCAAAATAGAATAAAAAAGCAACACAATAATAACACAAACAAGCAAGTCAAAATCGCCCAAAATGGGTTTCTCACAATCTTGCACAAAATCGATTTCAATCTTGATTAAATGCCACAACTCCTAAATAGGTTATTTATATTAATACTTAAGATGACAACACGAAATAAAATAGATGAAATAGATGCACCAACTTACTGCAAAAGGAAAACACAAAAGAAACCGAAAGAGATGACAAAGAAACCGAGAAGAAGAAATGAAAACCAAGAGCTTATCTTGGCCGATTCTCATGCACTGTGTGCAATAAGTGAAACCAATTTTTAAGGGTTATTTTCCTAAGAACGAAAGCTAAACAAAACACTAAAAACTTGCTCAAAATGATAGGTTAAACTATGTCAAAACAGCAACTAAAAGCAGAACCGGAAATGGGTAAAAAAGGCGTGTGTTACCCAGTTTTGTGCTAGGTGAAGACACCCGCCAAACTTTATGAAAAAGGTTGATCCAATACACTAAAAACACTCAGAGGAAGCACTCTAAGCTCTGATACCACTTGATGGGATAGTCACCAAAAAGGAAGCCACCAAAAACCCACAAAAAGAAGGAGAGTGCTAAGGTGAAAGGTGATTGTGCGTGTGTGGCCGATTCAAGCAAGCAATGGAGATGAAGATGATGATGAATTGCAACAATTTGTGAAGGTGAAATGTGTGAGTATGATTGGTGAACAAAACCGTGGAAAAAGAATATGAAAATGGTGAAGAAAATGTGAAAATTATGTGCACCCCTTAGAGGTCCTAAAGAGCTATCCTATGTTGTGCTCTTGGGTTTAGGTATTCCCATGGGAAAACCACCACCTTGGAGAAGGTTTCTGTAACTGTAACGACCCGGGAGGGATCGTCACATAATCCATATCTTTTTTAATCATTTAATTCTTATTACTCACACTCAACTCATTTTCGGCAATATATTTTTTTTTAACATCTCCTATACTGGGTTTGCCAACAAAGAAATAAACTTACATCAACCAGTGGACATGTGTGCCTCACGTGACCAATTTAAAACATTACCTGACATTAAACAATAAGAAAATACTCACATCATCCGGTCACTAGACGACAATTTAACATCTACATCATCCGGTGAAGAATTACACTTCATCCACCGAACGCTAGACGACAAAATACCATTTACATCATCCGGCGAAGGAATACGCTTCATCCACCGAACGCTAGACGACAAAATACCATTTACATCATCCGGTGAAGAAATACGCTTCATCCACCGAACGCTAGACGACAAAATAACATTCCCAACATCTAGTGAAGAAATACACTTCATCCACCGAACGCTAGACGACAAAATAACATTCCCAGCATCCGGTGAAGAAATACACTTCATCCACCGAACGCTAGATGACAAAATAACATTCCCAGCATCCGGTGAAGAAATACACTTCATCCACCGAACGCTAGACGACAAATTAACATTTACATCATCGGGCAAGGAAACAAACTACATCTTCCGGTGACGTCACCCGGAAGACTCAATCGTTCAACTCCCATCTATTGACATCCGCCGATGACGTCAGCCGGATGATTGCCTCATCCAGCTTCTATCATACAGCAGTAAAACACTACAATCATCAACCAACTTCATCCAACAGAAAATACCACAACTCGCTCAAATCTTAACCTGGTAACTATAAACCTTAATGAGTATGAATCATAGACTCATCAGAATTCATATAGCAGAAGACTTAAACAAGCAGACCAGTCGATGATTCTTAAAATTATCCCCAGATTCGGAGAACAACAGACAACTTCAAAAGATTCAATGTTATCAGGTAGACTCATCCTACTCAACCAATTATATTCATTGTCTTAACTAAAATCATAAAACATTAACCCGGGGTCTCATTTGCCAGCCAGCCACAGAATTGCACCCTGCACACCTTCCAGCAACCAAGCTCAGACATCATCGTTAACCTTGAGTTCCTCACCTGAAAACTCGTCACCTACATCATAAGGTTTAAACTATAAGCCTAATGCTTAGTAAGGAATGCAACACTAACATGGATGCATGAATGTATAATTTGGGAAAATCACATGCTCATAAGTCTTTTCTTGTTCATATCTTTGCTCGTAATCATCATTCATAGTCATAGATCATATTCATCATTCATAGTCATTGATCATATTCATCATTCATAGTCATTGATCATATTCATCATTCATAGTCATTGATCATATTCTTCATTTAGGTTGTGTGGATTAAGAGAGGATTTGTGCCGGTAAATGGGGTTCGACAGTGAGTTTGATCTTGTTCCCTACTGCAGGTCGTATTCATATGTCTCTCTTTGGACCGTGACATACGCCGAACCACCCCCAACCCTCACTTAGTCCACGTTGCATAAATCTTATATATATATATACATATATACATACATATCTTGTTCATGGAAAACATGCATTAAAACATTTTCTTATGCTTGAGAAACATTCATGATGCGTGAACATCAGAACTTTTAACCCATCAGACTATGACAAGGATCATACCAGAGCAGACAACTTCACATTCACTAGCAGGTCATCTAATAGTATAACTCACAACATTCATCAATCCCTCAAGTGCAGACAAGCTCATTATCATAAGGTAAACATTTGACATCTAAAACAACCTAGTACTCCCACGATGTAGGGCTCTATCAGCCGGAAATCTTAATACATTCACTTACCTGGTCTTCTTAGCACTTGAGCTCCTTTCTCTTTAAACTTCTTCACCTAAAACATTTACATTGCAGTAGTTAAAAAAAAAATCCTAATAGTTCTAATCTCAAGTTATCCTAAGATTTAATAGCTAAAGTCATTCCCACTCTCAGATTTCAAATGTCCTTATTATTAGTCGGCCATTGGAAGATCCAAAACTCCAATGCCGAGTAGAAAACAGGGCTAACAAGCTAACAGATAGCTACGTTGTCTATTGCATACCTCGGCCACAGAGTAGTCGAGTGGTGGCAGAGAAACCGATCGTCGAAGAGAGTATGCTGAAAGCAGAGAGCAAGAGCTTGGGAGAGAAGAAATCGTCGAAAAGGAAGGTGTCAGCTACAGTGGTTCAAGTGAGGTTTAAAACATTTCCTTTTTCTTTATATATTGATCATCACCCTCCATTATTACAACTTTGCCACTCAACCTAGTTTAAATCTACATAAAATTAATTATTCTTGGTATAAAACTCTAAACCGTGAAGATTGAATATTTATGACCGTTAATACAGTTAGGAAGTCACCTAGCTGAAGTTGTCGGGTGTTACAGTAACACCCAGGAATTTCCTATATGAGAATTTCCCTTGGTTAGGTCATGTTAGAAGGAGCATAGAATTGGTTTAGAAGTTGCCTAAATAGGTGAGTTAGAAAGTGGAGGAAATTAGAGTGAAAATCAATAGCATAGTGTAGTAGGGTTTTAACTTAATTAAAATATGATTAAAATAACAAATGAAGGGAGAATGAAGTAAGGTTCACGTGAGGAAATGAGAGAATGGGAGAGTGAGGTTCATTTATAAAAAGAGAAACCTTGGTGGAAAATTCAAAAAGTAGAAAAATGAGGTTTTAATTAAAAAGGGAAATTGAAGGTTAGAATAGAAAAATTTCCTTCTTTCTCCCCATTGTTCTCCACGAAGGGCAGCCACCGTTGGATGAGCTTCCTCTTCATTTTCTTCAAGATTTTACAAGGTTCAAGATTAGTTAGTTAATGAGTTTTGATATTGATGCATTTTAGTGAAGGTTTTTGATGTTTTGTAAGTGTTTTTGTGAGGTTTTAGGGTAGTTTGTGAAACCCTAATTGTGAGCTCCGAAATTTTGGTTTCTTGGTGAGTTTTCTTCCTAAATTTGATGGTTTACTCCTTAGATAGCTTGGTTTAGGTTATTTTTAGAGTTAGATTGGAGAATTAGTGAGTGTCTGTGAAAAACTAGATTTTAGGGTTAAGTGCACCGGTTCTGTTCTTAGGGTTTCAAATCAATCATATTGTTTGGATGTTAAATTTTATTGTTTCAATGGAAAGTAGATGTGTAGAGGTTTACGAAATAGGGTGGCACGTCGAAATCCGTTGAAAAATGAGTAAGTTATGACTGATTGAAGTTGGACGATGGAAAATGTGAGAATTTCAGGTTTTAGGATTTAGGTTTTAAAGTTGGTTTAAATTGGTTGTTAGGCTTGGTTTAGAATTTATAGAATATTGCTAAGTTATTTTCCTTATGTTTTCTAGGTTAACAAGTGAACGAGTGGACCAATTGAGTGAGCGAATAAGAGCACGAGCGGGATTCCAAGTAAGTAAATGATGTTTGTGTTTTGCCTTCGGGCCTACACCATGGAACGGTAGAGAATTGGTTGTTTGTTTGGTTGTTTTGTCTTGTTTGTTGGTTAAACATTGTGTGACATGCATCATGGTTTTTAGCATGCTTTGAATTGTGAGTATGAAATGTACGATATGCAACTGTGTCTCTACGAGAGATGTACGCCTGAGTGTCTTGAGTAAAATTGAATTCTACGAGAGATGTATGTCTGAGTGTCTCGAGTAGAATTGAATTCTACGAGAGATGTACGCCCAAGTGTCTTGAGTAGAAATGATTTCTACGAGAGATGTACGCCTGAGTGTCTCGAGTAGAATCAAATTCTATGAGGGATGTACGCCTAAGTGTCTCTACAGGAGATGTACGCCTATGTGTCTCGAGTAGAACTTATTTCTACGAGAGATGTACGCTGGAGTGTCTCAAGTAGAATCGAATTCTACGAGAGATGTACGCCTATGTGTCTCAGGTTTCTACGAGAGATGTACGTTTACAATTAGTGAAATGAGAATGTGTAACACCTGAAAATTTTCTATAACGTGCACGTGTATAGCTTTAGATGAGATGTGCTATGATAATTTAACATGGATAGGGTTAGGTTAAGTATTAATTTATAGTGGAAAAAAATGGAAGAGAAATTTAAGAAGAAATTCTAGAAGTATTTGGTTAGAAACTTTGTGTTGAATTGAAATTTTAAATAAAGGTAAATAAAGGAAAGAAAAGTTAAAAAGGGATTAGAGGGCTTTCACGTTGGGAGTGAAAGAGGAAGTGAATAGAAATGAATAAGAAAAAAATAAAATAAAAGAAGAATGTAAAAAGTAAAAAGTCAAAAGGTGGGAAAGTTTGGTGTTACGTAAGAGGAATAAGACTACAATGTTCTCTTCTTTGTCAAAAACAAAGATGAAGGGTAAAAATAGGATAAGCATAAGTGTTGAGTATCAAATTAAGAATTGACACCTCACCACTTTTATTAAATTAAAGTTACTTTTGTTTTGAAGTCCCAAAAACACCTAATTCAACAAAAACGCTCCCCTGTTCTTCCATACTCGATCACCACGCTTCAATTTTATGCTTCCACCCTTGAAGTTTTTTTAAGGTAAAAATAGCTGGGTTGCCATTTTTAGGTAGTATAAGAGCAATATTGTGGGTTTTGTTAGGTTTTATGTTAGGGTTTTCTTGGGCTATTTGTGATGCACGAATTTGGTGAAGTCCTTGCTGATTTTCTCTGTTATTGTATGCTTATTGATGTTATAAAAACGTGTGGATGAATTATACGGAGAGATTTGACGTTTGATCGATAGTTGGAGAACATTTGGAAACAAATCAGAAATTTGGCAAGATGTAGCCGATTCTGTTCTGTGCTTTCTGACTAAGTGGGTTGTTTAGTTTTGTAAATTTAATTGATTCATTAGATAGTAGACATGGAGAGGTTTACAGAATGAGGTGAATCGTCAAAATCCATTGAAAAACGAGTGAGATATGATTTTTCAAAGTTGGATCAAAATTCTTTGAAGGAAAATTCTACACCTATTTCGGTTTTGATGTTTGCTAAACTTCTTCCTTATATTAGCTTGTAAAACTATTTTAATGGAGTAAAATAGATACTTTGATGGATCCATGAGCTTTGGAATTGAAACATTTCGATATGTATAGAATTAGTTATGAATTTTTAAAGTTGGGTTAATGTATGGTATTATAATCTGAATTTTTGTGAAGGAAGGATTTAATTGGTTAGATTGTTGTAAGATGTAGTTGATGTATTCCTTAGATTTATCTTAATGCTTTTTAAGTGATTGTTCCCTTAATATGTTAGGTTAACGAGCGAGTATTTGGACTAAGCAAAGTGAGCAAACACGTACGGAGTATCCAGGTAAGTAGTGGATTGTATGTTTTTGTTGCCTTCGGGCCTAAACCATGGAACGGTAGGGAATTGTTTGTTTGTTTGTTTGATTGGTTGTGTGTTGTTTTAAGTTTCGCATTGTATTGACATGCAGCATGGTTTTGAATTGCGAGTATGAAACGGTATGTGGTTTTGAGCTGAGTCGCCCAGTCGCGTTAGGGTGACACTTGCGAGGGACTCCGTGTGAGTCGCCTAGTCGCGTTACGGTGACACCTGCGAGGGACTATAGTGGAGTCGCCAAGTCGTGTTAGGGTGACACCTGCGAAGGACTCCGTGTGAGTCGCCTAGTCGCGTTACGGTGACACTTGCGAGGGACTATAGTGGAGTCGCCCAGTCGCGTTAGAGTGACACCTGCGAGGGACTCCAAGGGAGTCGCCCAGTCGCATTAGGGTGGCACTTGCGAGGGACTTTGTGAGAGTCGAACACCTGCGGGGACTCCGTGGGAGTCACCCAGTCGCATTAGGGTGGCACCTGCGAGGGACTCTATGGGAGTCGCTTAGTCGCGTGAAGGTGCGAGGTTGGCACTGGTGAGGGGTTCTATGATAGAACAATGCAAAGAAAACGAAACGAGAATAACAGAGAGAGTAGAAACTGTATGTGTTAGGGTTGTGTGTGCATCGTGCATGTTTATATTTGTTATCCCCTACTTGCTAAGCGTAAGCTTACGTGTGTGTGTGTGTTCCGTGGTGTAGGTAACGACGTCATTACAGGTAAGAGCCATGAGGAAAGCTAGGATTGGGATGCAGTCGGTGATGTATGCTGTATGCCTGTGCGGGCAATTGTCGGAGCGTCTCGACCATGGTCTTTGGGAAGATTTGTGGGATTCGGTATTTTGGTAGTTTATTGGCTTTTATTTGTATAAATGATAGGTGGTTTTAGAATTTTGTAAATGTTGCTTGAAATTGTTTTGAAACTCTTGTATAAAAGCTTGATTTTCTAGTTTGGGGTTTTAGAAAATTTAGCTGTTATGCTGCTCGGGTTTTTATGAAATAAACGACATTAGTTTTCACTTGTTTTTCTCGTTTTCATTGATGATTTGGAGTAGGTTTTTTTTCGAGATTTTCACGTGTCATGGAGTCGGGAGTGTCGGGAACGTTGGGGTAAAATTTTGAGTGGTTTGGGTGTAAGTGGTTTGAAAAGTGGAGGAAAGATGAAGTGAAGTGTTAGTGGCCGAGGTGGAGGCGCGCGGCGCCCCGTGCATGTCGATTTTGAATTTTTTTTTTTAATTTTCCCGTTTTAAATAGGTTTTAACCCGATCCTTTCCAACACGTTTGGCACGCATTTTACGCACGTTTTCCAACCATTTTCGAGGATTCAAAAAAACCCAAAAATCGATTCAAATTTTTATCAAAAATCATTTTAAAAGTCGTTTTAAACGTGGTATGTGTGAGCCAAGTAGCGCACCGAACCGGGGCGGGTTCGGGGGCATTACAGAATAGAATGAACACAATCGAGAGTTAGAAACTGCATGTGTTATGAGTGAGTGTGCATTATGTTTTCATATGCATTATTCCCTACTTACTAAGCATTAGGCTTATGTTTTGTGGTCTGTGGTTTATGTGGTGAAGTCATTACAGGTGAGAGCTATGAGGAAAGCTAGGATTGAAACGCAGTTGGTGATGTACGTAGTATGCCAGTGCGGGCAGTTGTCGGGGCGTCTCAACCATGGTCTTCGAGAGGTGTGGAGGATTTGTATTTTGGTAGTTTTATGGAATTTTGTTTGTGTAAAATATTGTGTTAAATAGCTTTTGTAAATGTGTTTTGAGATGGTTTTGATATGTTTTATAAAACACTTGCTTTTTAGGATATTTGGTTTTTGATATGTTTTATAAAACACTTGCTTTTTAGGATATTTGGTTTTCTAAACTTTAGCGGTTATGCCGCTCAATTTTTCGTAGAGTAAACGACTTCGGTTTTCAATTGTCTTCTCGTTTTAGCTGAAATATTTGAGTAGGTTTTCCAAGATTTTTGTGTCAAGGAGTCGGGAGTGTGGGGAAAATGTGGGGAAAATTTTGGGTGATTTGGAGGTGAGTAGCTTGAAGAAAAAGGGTGAAATGTGGAAGTGGTGTGCTGGTGGTCGGAGTGGGCACGCAGGAGGGCTCGCTGGTGCCGAGCGGGCGCGTGCAGCAGGTGCATGGCACACGCAGCGCCCAGCGCCGATCGATCGGCAGGCGCACTGTTGCGCCATCGGGCAACCCGAGAGGTTGCCGATCGATCAGCACCTTGCGCGCGCGGCGCCCAACATGCAAATTTTAATTTTTTGAAAATTTTCCTATTCCTAAAATGTTTTAACCCAATCTTTTTTTATGTATTTTAAATATATTTTACGCACGTTTTCCAACAAATTTAGAGGGTTCGAAAAAACCAAAAAACAAGTCAAAATTTTATCGAAAACTATTTTAAACGTCGTTTTAAACATGGGATGTGTGAGCCAAGTAGCACACCGAGCCGAGGTAGGTTCGGGGGCGTTACAGTTTCTCACCTTCTTCAACCTTTAAACTCTCAATAGAGGGATTGAAGAAGATGCTAAGAGTTCACACAAGCAACCTTGAGCTTGTGAGCAATGGAGGGCTTCTCCACGCGATTCAAAAATCGTGGACAACCACTAGGGTTTTACTCACTCTAAAGCTAGAGAGAAAAAAGATTTTTGTATTAATTTGGCAAAGATTTTTACAAACACCAATAACCATGCTTAAATAAAAACCTAGGTGGTTAGGGTTTTACAATGACCGTTGATTAAATGAAGATGGACGGCCGAGATCATTTATGTTTGTGCTTCATCCAATGGAGAATCTTCCTCCCTTGCAAAAGTCATCAAGTGCCCTCCTTGTGCCACATTATCAATCTTTGTGAGCACCACCTCTTGTCTTTGCTGCCAAGTCACAAATTCATGTCTCTTTTAAGCTAAATTCTCATTGATGCAATTGATGGAGCCTTGCATGCAATATTCCTTCATGGCCTAGCATCATCTCATGAACTTAACCCAAATTAGCCACCATCATACATCTAATCCTAACCATTCAATCTAATTATAACCACACAATCTAAATGCATGCATGTGACTCAAATGACTAATTGTTTGCCAACAAAAAAAGGCTAATGTTTGCCCAAAATAAAAACAAATAAATAGTTACACGGTGTTGAGGCCGGGAAGACAAATTCCCTTTGGGCCTTGAGTTGAATCCATTCGTGCATCCCAAGTCAAGGTGTGAAGAGGTTGATCCATGTCCATCAAGCTTGACTCCCATGCGGCATCTTCAACGGGATCAACACCTGCCAAAGAAACAAGGTCATTAGTAAGGAGACTGAGTAAAGTTGAGACCTTTGTTTTGTGAACGGGTGATTGGCCTCCTTGGCATGTCACACGAGCCCTATGATTTAAAGCGAATTTACCTTTGTCATTTTGGGGTGAATGTATTTTCGCTGTTGCATTTCTCATTAATAAACTTCCAACTCCTACTCTTAAATATCTGTCACCACATCAAGTTTTACTACAAACCAAACCATTATATTCATCGCTTCGAGTTTTTGAATGTTTATGTTTTGCCAAAAACATGAACATTAAACACAAATTTGATGATCGAGCCACACCTGGTATTTTTTTTGGTTATCCATATGGTAAAAAAGGATACTGAATCTATGATTTGAAAACTCGTCAAATCTTTGTTTCTTGCGACGTCATATTCCACGAATCAATTTTTCCATACCATGATCTTGCGTCATCACCGCTTAAAAATTCAATTAGTATAAATGTTCCAATAGATGATGAAGATCCAGTTGATTACTCTACTAGACCTCTGCTTCCCCATCTTATTGATACTTCTAACGACGAAGTTGTGACTGCACCTACATCTTCTCCACAACATGTTATTACTCCTCCATCTATCCCTGTCAGTACTGGTAAAATGGTCCTATCCTTCGAGATCATCCTCATCGCACTCGTGGTCCTCCGCTACATCTCTCCGATTTTTTTTGTAATCATATTTCATCATCGACGGATTTTCCATTGGAAAATTATTTTTCTATATCCAATTTAAGTAATCCTCATAGAGCCTTTCTCACATCTGTCATTGACAATAAAGAACCGTGTTCTTATTCTCAGGCTATAAAGTCAAATGAATGGCGTGATGCCATGGCCAAAGAAATTTAGGCCCTTGAATCAAACAACACTTGATCTGTATGTTCACTTCCTGACGGTAAATAGGTGATATGCTGTAAATGGGTTTACAAAATAAAATATTGTTCCAGTGGCTCTATCGAGAGACATAAAGCTCGATTAGTCGCCAAAGGTTATACTCAAATTGCAGGTATAGATTATCATGATACTTTTGCTCCTGTGGCTAAATTAGTCACTGTTCGTCTTCTCTTATCCATTGCTGCTATTAAAAATTGGTCAATATACCAACTTGATGTCAATAATGCTTTCCTTCAAGGTGATCTTTTTGAAGAGGTGTATATGAAACTTCCCTCTGGATTCTCCCGTAAGTGGGAGACTCGTGTATGCAAATTAAATAAATCTATTTACAGTCTCAAACACAATTCTCGCCAATGGTTCTCTAAATTTTCTACAACTCTTATTCAAAAACGTTTTCACCAATCCATTTTTGATTATAGTCTTTTTACTTATTCTCAAAATCAAACGTCTATTTTTGTTCTCATATATGTCGATGATATTATTATCACTGATAACAATGAGGATGCAATTTATGATATCAAACTATATATTGTTCAATCTTTCTCAATAAAAGATCTCAGTCATCTTCGATATTTTTTAGGCATTGAAGTGTCTCGCTCAAAGAACAACATATTTCTATGCCAACGAAAATATACTCTCGACATCTTAACTGACTCTGGTTTGACTGGTTGTCGACCGTCAGATTTTCCTATGGAACAACATCTTCGCCTACAACCTAATGATGGTACTCCTCTCCCTGATCCAACGATCTATCGTCGCCTGACTGGACGTCTCCTATATTTCACTGTAACAAGGCCTAATATTCAGTATGCTGTAAACACTCTAAGTTAATTCATGGAATCTCCGCATTCCTCTCATCTTGACGCAGCCACACGAGTTCTACGCTATCTTAAAGGAAGTGTTGGTAAATGATTATTTTTTCTGCATCTAGTTCTATCGATTTAATTGGCTATGCTGACTCTGACTGGGCAGGTTGTCCTACTACTCGTCGCCCTACCAGCGGTTATTTTACCATGGTAGGTTCGAGTCCTATTTCTTGGAAAACTAAGTAACAACCAACAGTTTCTCGTTCTTCTGTTGAAGTAGAGTCTCATTCACTTGTAGTTTTAAGCTCTGAAATACAATGGTTGAAATACCTTCTCTCTGATTTTGGTTTTGATCATTCACAACCAATTCCTGTTTATTGCGGCAGTCAGGCTGCAATTCATATTGCTGAAAATCCAGTGTTCCATGAACGCACAAAACATATTGAAATTGATTGTCATTTTGTTCGTTAGAAAATTAAAACAGGTCTTATCATTCCTTCCTATCTACGCTCTCATGACCAATTGGCAGACATCTTCACCAAACCACTTGGAGGCGATGCTTATCAATGTTTTCTTTGCCCGTTGGGTGTTCTTGATATCTCAATCTCGACACCAACTTGAGGGGGAGTATTAGCTGTATATCTAGGAAGATTACAAACAACCAAATCAATTAGGATTTGCGCAATCAATTAAAATTACAACCTAATCAATCAGGATTTTCAAATATAGGATGTTTCAATAATTTCAAATCAATTAGGATATTTTGTAATTTTTCGTTAGACTATCTTTGTATATCTGCTTTCTTTTATGTATATTGCTTCATTATAATTCAGCCTATGACATCTCTCTAATGATATTTTAAGTTCTAACCATTTTCTCTCTTCCTGTATTTTAATTTTACAGAACTAGCGTGGAGAGAGAAGATTATGGAGAATAACCCAGAAACTGTGATAGACCATATTGCTTATGTAACACCCGGTTCAATCGAACCGATTTTTACCTTGTCAACTAATAGTGTACATTTTATGGAGGAAATTGGGAGAATTATTGATTAGGTTAATGAGTGACTAAATAAGGGCAAAATGGTAAATAGAAATCTATAGTGGATAACGTATTTAAGGGAGGGTTTATTGAGGTTTAGCCGCCACTGTTTCTCATTTTCCTTTCTCGGCATTCAGCTCAGCTAAGCAGAGTTTCTCTCGGCAATTTTCTCTCCCATTTTCTCCAAGCTAGGTGAGTTCTACTTCGATTTCTTGCTACATTGTAACTATCGATGATAGAGAGGATTTTAAATGTGAGTTTTAAGAATGTTGTAAGTGAGAGTTAGTTTAGGTTTGGGGCAAATCAGGAATGCTTGATGATCAGAGTTCTCAAACTAGTTTCCTTACGAGTTCTGGTAGATTTGAGGATAGTTTAGAATGAAGCTTAACTAATACTCTGTCTACGACTATAGGTTTGAGCAAAACCCGAAGTAGTTTGCAACCAAGCTTTTTCAGGAAACCGGGTAAATGGAGTATGTGTGTGCCTTCGGGCCTACATCACAAAACAGTAGGTTTATGCTTGTTTGAATGTTTTCTGTATATCATGCATCACGTTTTTTTTGAAAGAACACGAAAATGAATTTACATGTAATGACATGGTAAGACATGAACAGATTGTAACAGACCAACTGTTAAGGGAACTAATCCGCCCCTTAATCGATGAAGAGGATGTATAACTTTGGGAAATTGATCCGCTTCCCAATGGAATATAGGATCAGATCAACTGTTAAGGAAACTAATCCACCCCTTAATCTATGAAGAGGATGTATAACTTTGGGAAATTGATTTGCTTCCCAATAGAATATAGGATCAGATCAACTGTTAAGGGAACTAATCCGCCCCTTAATCTATGAAGATGATGTATAACTTTGGGAAATTGATCCGCTTCCCAATGGAACCGTGGGATCAAATCAGAGAAAGAATGTGAATGCAACTGAGATGTGAAAGTAGAAACAACATGACTAGGATTTATGTTTCAGCTTATCATTTCATTGTTGCTCTACTTATTTAGCATTAGGCTAATAGATGAGTTTTGTGATGTAGGTGAGGAAGTGTCAGCAGGTGTGTTATCTGAGTTTGTTGAGGACTAGGCTGGTTGGAGGAATACATTCATGCCGCGGTTTGGTGCACTGATAAGACGATTTAACAAATGTCAGTATGTGAAGTCTTAATGGTCAAGTGATTTGTTAAAGTGTGCTTAGGATTTTGATGACAGCAGTAGTTTAAGGTTTATAATGTTTTGAGGTTTTTCCTGATTATGAAATATGCTTTGGTTTAGTTATAGTTTGCTATTTTGGATTTTCTTGAAAAGTTTAGTGAACAATCGTTCAGTTTAACTAAGCTGTGAATTTTAATGATTGTGATAGTTTTTAGTATTTCTGATACAATTTTGAGATTTCTCGAATAATGATACGTCGTTGGTTTTAATTGTGATTCTTACTGGATTTCAAAAGTTTCATAGGGTCATGTTGTTTTGAATGATTTCAGTAAATTACAAGTTCTTCTAGCAGTCGGAGTTGTTATTTGTTTAGAGTGTTTTTGTCTATCGGTAGATGTTGTCTATCGGTGGATGTTTAATGCTGTTGTCTATCGGTGGATGTTGAGTGTTACTGTTCATCGGTAGATGTTGTCTATCGGTGGAAGTTGTCTATCGGTGGATGTTGAGTGTACTGTTCACCGGTAGATGTTGGGTGATAGAGTCGAGTGTTACTGTTGAGCGGTAGATGTGAGTAGTCGACGTGTCGTCGGCAGATGTGAGCGGTGGATGTGAGCGGTAGATGTGAGTAGTCGACGTGTCGTTCGGCTGACGTGAGCGGTGGATGTTGGTAACAGAAGATGTCTTTTGTTTCTGCTTCTACCGCTGGCACTGTTTAGCGGTGGATGCCTTCTATTCCCGTTTCTACCGCCGAGATTATTTTGTCTCTATTTCTACCGCTGGAACTATTCAGCGGTAGATGTGTTCTGTTTTCCCTTTGTCTTCTTTCAACCAATTGTCTCTAATATTTTAATCATTTAATAAATGTTGTTTTATACAAATGGTTTTCCGCTGCAAGTTTTAACGTTTAAAGGGTCAAATTTTGATCGTTGAATGAAATTTTAAAATTTTCTCAAAATGTCATAGTTCGGTTCAGCATTTTACGTAGCGAACCGGGTTCAGAAAACTCGGGGCGTTACAGCTTATAGTTATGAAACATCCATTATTCTAGATTATATTTCAAAGAAAGCAAAGGATTTCTTGAAGAACTGTTTCAGTCCAGATTCTGGCTATAATAGATGGTCGGCGTGGAGGTTGCTCAAACACCCTTTTCTTTCTCAGACCAATGCCGATCGGAGTGGTCACTGCTATGAACTGATAATCTCAATTATTTTATTCTGCATTTTGTCTTGGTTTTTCATAAAGATGACATCTTTATAGCTCATACATTCCTTTGTCACAATATCAAAGCATGTTTAGATAGTGAGCAATGTCAAAGCTTATATGGTTAAGAAAACATATTTAGATCACGTAAGAACTTCTATTGTTGGAATATGTGCATTATATTGTTGGAATATGTGCATTAAAAGAATGTATATTGGACTTATCTCATGGTATTTCCTAAATAGATGTCATACAAGAAGATGTGACTTGTGAACAAGAGAAAGAGGAGTCAATAATGGAAGCAAATTACCATCTTTTGTTCCATGACTCGTTGCGTCCTAAATTTCAGGGATAATTTTTTCAAGGTGAAAAATCATATAAAATCGCTTGTAACTATATTTTTGGTGGTGACCAAATAACAATAATCCTCTTTATTCTTTGTTTTCTAATAATTTTTATAATTAATTATTTATTTTAACTATTTATAGTTTATTTTATTAATTATATGAATTAATATTTATCATCAAGTAAGAATTAAAAAAATATAAATAAAAGTAAATATAACATTACTTGTAAAATAAATAAACATTTCATTCTTAAAATTTATGATAAATTCTTCGTAAAATAATTGTCCTGGAAAATAATAAATTCACGTTAAAGTGAAAAGATGAATAGTTTTCATAAACCATTTTTGACTTCAATCAATCCTTGCTAGAAGAAACATTATAAAATGCAAAGGTGAGGATGGAAATGGAGTGGATATTGTAAGCGCATGTGGACGAAGATCACCCATCAAAATCTGGTTATTGCAAATCAGTTTCTAGGACATGGGAATGTGCCATTTGCTCGAGAGATTTGTAGGATTGCAGTCGATGCCCCTTTCTCTGCAATTGATGCTCTGAGTAGTCTATTTGACTCAGGAGGAGACGAAGAAGAAGAAGAAGAAGAAGAAGAAGAAGAAGAAGAGGAAGAAGAAAGAAAAAAGAAGAACGAGAAGCTTGTGTTGGGATTCAGCTAGAGTGTTTATTCAACAACCAGAACGCGTAGACAGGAACAGAGGTTTCATCAACTCCATTGACTGATGCCATTAACAAGGTTATCTTCTCTTTGCCCCATGTTTTTCTTTGCCTTTTCATCTCCATCTTCATTTTTGCTTGTTCTTTTCCCCAATTTTTTATGTTTTTTTTTTATTTTACTTCCAATTTATTTACAGTGCTTTCCATGCGATTCTTTGTTCTGCAAACAGGAAAAGAAGTCTCGTCATAGAGCATTTCCAAATATTCAGGTATTTGCTTCCTTAAAATTATCCTTGCCTCTTTACGAGTGGTTGTACTTGAAACATCCTCATGTTTCAAGGGAGTAGTTAAGTGTTTTAGAAAATGTTGTTTCTGACTATAAAATTAAATATGAATGATTTTTCAACATAGAGCTTGATGTTGTACTCTATAATTCTGTCTTTATCGTCTCCGTTGTCTAAGAGAAGATTGAGTTATTCTTAGCAGTGAAGATTGTTTGTTTTCCATTTACAGACATTTAAGACAGGAGTATTTGTCAACATAATCCTACCGATTTCAGAAGAATCAGCTTTATTTCGAAGTTAAGGATATGAAATTCGAAATACTAGCATCACCCCTTTCCCCACATTTTGTTTAATGGGTATGTTCAACTGGAAGTCTCGCTATTGATATTATCATTTTCACTTAAACATTTATTCTTTTGAAACTTCCTCTTCTGGGTTTATACAACTGTTCATTTTTTTCTTATTTTTCCACATATCTGGATCTGTAATTGAGCTTTGACGCGTCTAATTCTTTTTATAAAAAACGATTGATAGATAATGAATTGTTGTTAGGTTCTTCATCCTGACGAGAGAATGAAAAAGCAGTGCAGTTGGTAGTGACAGAAACCTCTCCAAAGTTTGAAATCTGTTGGATGTGCATGTCAAAACACATGGATGACTGCACTCTTCATTCAAATGATATCTCATTTGATTTCTTTGCAAATTCCAGTTGTAGGAAACTTTGAATTGGTCTCAGTCTCTCTGTGTGAGACCTCTCTTTTAGTTTCAAGTATGGAGCTCTTCTTCTCTTCTGCTCCAAATTACTATCTCCAACATCGACTACCTCCATGTAAAATTTTGGCTTCCCTTTCTCGGCATTTACATATGCGACCATTTCCTTGTCCTCTGATATTTACATATCACAAATACTGTCACAAACTATCTTTCCAATTTTTACCTCTAAATTTTCAAGCATCGGCAGCTGCTGATGCTTCCTTTATGCCAACAACTGGGCTTGAAAAGGCAGGAGGAAGGATGGTGGTAGAACTTGTGGGAGCATTCAATGAGTTGACGGAGAGAATGAATGTGTTGTCAACCAGCTCCTCTCACATTCTCTTCAAGTCGCTAAAACTCTCTATCCCGGTCTTGCAG
This sequence comes from Begonia masoniana, assembly GCA_022432975.1. Taxonomy (NCBI): domain Eukaryota; kingdom Viridiplantae; phylum Streptophyta; class Magnoliopsida; order Cucurbitales; family Begoniaceae; genus Begonia; species Begonia masoniana. The sequence goes on along the minus strand of CM039507.1, from coordinate 27,008,300 downwards.
AGTTTGCCTCCTTCTCACGATGGTCGATCTCCACTCTCCAAGGCCATGTCTGTTGCCCTTGTTCTTGCCGATCTTCAGGTTTCCCACTCATCAGCTTTTTAAGCTTATCCTTTTTATTTCGTTGTGCACTTTGCATCGCTTGATTATTTTATATGACTTTCTGGTTTGCCGTTGTCCATTTCATGACTTGAGCTAAGATAGGAGGGTTTTGTGAGCTTCTTTCGCATGGGTATGAAATATGTCAACATTTGGTTTTGGGTATTTTAAGGTTTGAGTTAATTTAGCTAGATGTTGTACTTGTATTGAATTGAATCAATTATGCGGTTTCTTATCTAGTTCTTCGATTGACCCAAACCTCTTGTCCAACTTCTTCCCAGCCATCCAAAGTTTCTCTTATGCCAAATCTCAGCTCCCTAATCTGCAATTATTACGAAAACAGAGAATAACAGCCGCACAAAGCAGTATTTCCAGCAACAAATGCTCAGGTGAGCTTCTATTAGCCATTAAAATGCAGAAAATGAAGATTGACAGTTTTTGATAGGCCTGCTCTCTCCTACCAATGACTATACTGTTTCTCCATGCTTTCATCTTTCCTTCTTTCCCTATATTTCCCCTTTACAAGATCATATCTCAATTCTCTTTACACTACACCTAAATTCTCTATACCAGATTGTAGTTTACCCCTCTCGACCCTTATCTCAGGTGGCTGCTCCTTTAGCCACCTTCCTTGTAGCATGTGTGAGTATGGTATGAGGATTATCAGTTTTTCCCATTATACTTATTAGAGATGTTATTATAGATATAATTAATTGTAAATAGTCGCAGAAAATGAACCATTATGCAAATTCTATGAATTCTTTTCTATTAGCCATCATTGTTGTGCCCGGTTAGAAGTGGAAGGTAAAAAATCAATTATTTGTATGTTTTCCTTTTACGATCTGAAGTCCTGACTTGTCTATCCCAACTTGGCAATATTAGGGCTTCAGCTTAGTCTTGTCTTATAAAAAAAATAACCTTTATATGTTCTGTTCTTTTCATATCATATTGTGGTTTAAGGTTTTTTTTCGCAATTTCCTCTTGATTATACAGCTTTGCTGTTTATTTGGTTGTAGATGGATGCAGAAGTGATTTCAGCTGGCATACTGAGAGAAGCCATGGGAGCAGGTCTGATCTCTATGCATGAAGTAAGAAATCAAATAGGCCCTGGTACTGCTCATCTTCTGCATGAAAGTCTACGAGTAATGCAAAGTCCTTCAAAAGTTGTTGATTTAGACGATGATAGTGCTGCTGCATTTAGAAAGTTCTGTTTGACATATTATGACATTAGAGCTGTGATATTAGACTTGGCTTGGAAGCTTGATATGATGAGAAATTTAGACTACCTGCCAAGGTACCAACAACAAATGTTTTCTCTCATGGTGATGAAGATTCATGCTCCATTAGCACATGCAGTTGGAGCAAATGTCTTATCTCTTGAACTCGAGGATCTATCATTTCGCTACTTGTTTCCTTCTTCGTATCTTTATGTTGATGCATGGCTTCGAAGGCATGAGATGGGTAGTAAACGTATCGACATGTATAAGGATCAGCTAATCCGTTCTTTGAAAAGTGATCGATTATTAGATGTGATGGTGGATGATATTTCTGTCAAAGGTCGCTATAAAACCCGTTACAGTACAATGAAAAAGCTCTTGAAAGATGGTCGAAAGCCAGAAGAAGTCAATGATATTATAGGCTTGCGCGTTGTATTGACGCCTAGGCCAGGAACGGTCATGTGTGTGGTGGGTGAGAGAGCTTGCTATCGGACGCGGGAGATTATTCGATCTCTATGGAAGGAATTTCCTCACAGGAGAAAAGACTATATTTCTCGGCCCAAAGGGAATGGCTACAAGAGTTTACACATGGTTGTGGATGTGAGTGAAGATGATGAGTATCGACCATTGATGGAAATACAAATACGAACAAGGGAGATGGATGAATTGGCAACAGGTGGAATTGCTTCACATTCGTTGTACAAAAGCGGTGTTACGGATCCGGAGGAAGTAGGTCATCCAGTTTTGAATATGCAATATTGGTCATTTTATTTATTTTTATTGTACCCTACATTTTGTGACTTTTTGATTCTTTAGGCAAATCATCTAAAAGCCGTAATGATGGCCGCAGCTGAACTTGCTGCTCTGCGCCTTAAAGAGCTTTCATCAACAAGTTTTGAAAGTTGTACGAAAAATCGAAGAGGTCGAGTTTTCTGTCTTCTTGACAAGAATGGAGATGGTATGATCAGCATTGAGGAGCTCATGGAAGTGATGGAAGAGCTTGGCGAATCAGGAGAAGATGCTCGAGAGATGATGCGGCTGCTTGATTCTAACAGCGATGGCTCATTGAGCTCAGAAGAATTTGACTTGTTTCAAAAGCAGGTACAAAGTTATGTTTGCTTAGATTTTCCTCCAATTGATGCTGTAGACCTGCGTAGTGAAGCCACTTTCACGCATATTTCTTGTTAAAAATATATAAAGTTGAGAAATATGAAAAATGTCAGAACCAAATTGAGATTGTCAAGTATCGACAGCGAAGGAAGTCGAGAAAATCGGTGAGGCCTTGTAAGATTAATGCCTTATCTTTGGTTTGTGCAGGTTGAATTCATGCGGAATATAGAGGACAGAGATGAAAGGTACAAAACCATGTTGAATAAGAAACTCCAAATAGCAAGAGAAGGTTGTTTAAGTTAGGTGGGCTATCCATATTGTATATATATAATTCATAGACTAAATTGAAAAGAAAAAAGTCAGAGAGGCATATTAGAGTGCACATTTTTTGGGGTCGGGTTTGGAAAAAAATCAGTGCAAGTGGTACAAAAAAGCATTTGATCTTATGCTGGTTGAAAAATTTGATAATGTTTTCTGCCACTGTTCTGTTCTTTCTTATACTTTATCTGGAAAACAAAATATCTACCAATTCCAAAGCAAATACGCAACCTTGCAACTATATACTTCTGGATAATGCGGCGACCCTAGGCGATTTAGGGCTGCATCGTCAGGTGCTCCAATTGAAGGCACCTGTTTGCGTCTTGAAATTTTCAAACATTTTGGGATTATCCTAGAATGACCCTGAGATGAATTATGGTCTAGGATTCATCAATGATAATTAGATGTTTTAGTCATTGTAATAACCGACCTATAATGATAGGATTGAAATTCGCAAGAGCTTTTAAAAGCAATCTCAAAGGAAATGCAAATTGTTGAGCACAGCAGTAAGTGGAAATAGTAAAAGGTCAAAATGGATAAAAAATTGTCAGTATTATATTCTTTGCTTGCATCATGTTTTTAAAATAGTATTTTGAGTTATACTATTAAAAAAAAAATCTATGTTTTGTTTAATAGTATGTCCATTTTTACTGTATATACAGATTTTATATATATATTTTTTAGCATGCATGATAGCATAGTTCCAGGTATGTGTAATAGGTTGAATTGGCCTGGGATATAGTGTGGAGTCCTATGCATGTACAGGTAAGAGATCACATGTACTAAATGAAGCACATGTACTAAGTTTGCCTTGTGGTGTCTTTGTTGAAAGTTCCTAAACCGGATCAAGAACCACATCACTGTTGGTGTGAAGGTCAGTTTTTGTTATGTGCGGCCATTTAAATATTTTATTATATTTAGATTTTTTTATTCTATCTTCAGATCTATCTTAGTTCAATCCATAAATTGAAAGAACAATGCGTGAGATTAGGAGACCGAAAATTTAAGAGGATGATAGAATAACTAGACAAGAAGGAAATCAAGATGTTCATCAAGTATTGACTTGATAGATCATCTTTGATTGCTTTGGTTCAGCCAACAAGTATGGCTCGGGTCAAGTTCTTATTTTGATAACTACGGTTCCATCGACAAAGCTCGATTGGGGTCTAGTTCCTCTATTTTTCTTAAATCACATGACCATTCTATCATTAATTCAGCGTTGTTGACGGGTCACAGATTTCCTAACATTTGAGGTTCGCATCAATCTTGATATTCATGCGAGTACTTTTGAATTGTAATTTTCTTTGATTAATACGGTACAACAAAATCAATTTGTGGGATCTTCAATTGAAGATCCCAATAGTCATTTGGTCATGTTTAGTGAAATCAGTAACTCTATTAAAATGAATGGTGTTTCTGATGATACCATTGTATTAAGATTATTCTCTTTTTCTCTAAGAGACAAAATTAGGGCTTGGTTGCGGAGTTTGCAGCCGGCTAGTATTACATTGTGGGACAAAATGGTAGAAAAATTTATGAGTAAGTTTTTGCCACTTGCAAAAACTGCCCAACTAAGAGTGAAATTTGACAGTTTAATCAACTTGACTTTGAACCCTTATACGAATACTTGACAAGATTTGAGGATTTACTTCAAAGGTGTCCCCAACACGGTTTCTCAGATCCGCTGCAAATTTAAATATTCTACAGTGGATTGAATGCACAAACTAGAACTATCGTTGATGTAAAAAATGGAGGATCACCCATTAGCAGAGCTATTGAAGATGCTTAGGCTTTTTTAGAAAACATGGCCCCTCAAACATCTGTCAATATTTTTTTCTTTTCCGTTTGTATCTTTGGTTAAGATTTTGGTGTTCTATATTTTGTCTTCTCTCACATGGTGAAGGTTCGTTTCTATATGTCTTTAGTAAAAAACCAAAAGTTTTCCTTGCTCAGTCTTAGTTATAGGCAAATTCTCACACATCATCTGCAAGCGATGAAGATGATTAACACTTAACTCGACAGGACAGTACCTTTTCCCCTCTTTTATTATTTTTGTTGCTTCATGTTCTGTAACGCCCCGAATTATATAAACCCGGTTCGCTACACTTAACCCGAATATAACTAAGAAACTTTGGACAAAATTTAAAATTTCGCTCGAAAGTCAAAATTTGACATTTTCTAAAACCTCGAAATATTTAAACAAAAAACTAGCAGCAGAATCATTTAAACAAAAATAGAGTTAAACAAAACTATATAAAAGAAATGTTTGAATAATCGATTAGAATAGTAAGAAACAATAGGCCAAAAGAAATAAGGGTTTAAATCGTGAAATACTCGAAAAGTTACAGAAGTCAAACAGATCTACCGCCGAGCAAAGTCAACGGAAGAGGCTGAAACTGGAACCAGAAGGCTTCCCAGGTGACAAAGCGACAAAACTTTGGCTACATCAACCAGTCTCAAAACGACAAAACACTTCCTACATCCACCGGTGACGTCAGCCATCATCCGATCGGCTTAATCATACATCCACCGGTGACGTCAGCCGGATGATTCATTCATCCGATCGACTTTATCATACATCCACCGGTAAAACAAGCTACATATACCGATTACTAAACGACAAATTACATTCTGTATCATCCGATGGCTTCTACTGAGGATATCTTCCGATAGACAACAGAACAAAAACTCAACTTCTGCCGATAGACTTCATCTACCGATAGAGAACAAAATAACAACTCAACATCTACCGATAGACTTCATCTACCGATAGAGAACAGAATAACAACTCAACATCTGCCGATAGACTTCATCTACCGACAGAGAACAGAATAACAACTCAACATCTGCCGATAGACTTCATCTACCGACAGAGAACAGAACAACAACTCTAACTACGGAAAGGAATTTACTCACTTCACTGAAACCATTCAGAAACAATTCAAACCATTGCATTACAAAAATCCAGTGAGTACCAACGTAAAATCCCAACAGTATACTATTATCAGTAAATCTAAAAAAAAAAAGGTATTCAAAACATTGAAACCACTACGGTCATGAAAATTCAACACACTTAAATTGAAACATTGTCAACTAAACCTTCATACTACTAACACCAGTTAACCCGCCTCATCAGTTTACTAGACCGAAGCATGAATGTACTCCTCCAACCCAATCTATTCATCTGTGCACACAAGGAAATCACCTGCAGTGTTCTCAACACCTACATCACAAAACTCATCTATTAGCCTAATGCTAAGTAAGTAAAGCAGTAAGAAAATGAGATGCTGAAACGCTGAAACATAAAATTCCTAAACATGCAAATTTCTACTTTCTCATCTCAGTTGCATTCATATTCATTCATAACTGATTTGATCCCTCGGTTCCCTTGTGAGTGGGATCAATCCTTCCAATGTTATACATCCTCTACTCGATTAAGGGGCAGATGGATTCCCTTAATAGCTAATCTGATCCCTCAGTTCCCTTGGGAGTGGGATCAATCCTTCCAATGTTATAAATCCACTACATCAATTAAGGGGCGGATTAGTTCCCTTAATAGCTATTATAACACGTTCTGTTCATGCATCACCATTCATTCAATGTAAATTCATTTTCGTGTTTCTTCAAAAACATGATGCATGACATAAAGAAAAACACTCAAACATGCATAACTCTACTGTTTTGTGATGTAGGCCCGAAGGCGCACACAATACTTCACTTACCTGGATTCCTGGTGAATACTCGGTTAGGAGTTGCTTCAAAATTGTTCATCTAGAACCATAAACAGAGCATTAAGCCAATCCTTACAAATCCTCATTCTAAAGCATTCAGAAAACCAAAGTGAACAGTTAGTTCTATTCACTGAGCATCCCTAAATTTTACACTAAACCCGAATCTACTCTTACTCACAACATCCACGAAATCCCCACATTATACTCCTTCAGTTGTCTAACTGCTTAAACTCGAGAGAAATGAGGAAAACTTACTAGGTTGAAAGGGAAATCGGGTGGGAGAATCGCCGAGAGCTCTGCTGAACTTGAGTCGAATACCGAAAGGAGTAAAGATGAAACAGTGGCGGCTATAGTGCATTTATCACTAAATCTCTTCCCTTTAATAGGTTATCCACTTTTAAATTTCAAGTTACCCTTATACCCTTGCCTAGTCACTCAATAACCCTACATTTACTATCACCATTTAAAGTGTATCATTAATTTTAGAAAGAAATAAGACTTAGTTCTAAAGAACCGGGTGTTACATGTTCATACGTTAGGGACATACATCTGTTAGTCGAGTTCTTCTAAGTTTGCAAGAACTCGACTTTATATGTTCATCACATGTCGTTCACATACATCTGTTTGATTTTACATGATTATCATATGTTATTTACTAGTTATTTTTTTTTTTTTTACTGCTACCAAGATTTTGTCTTTGATTAAATAGAATAAGACAATGATGATATATTATGTCAAATTATGCATATATGCAGACTGACTTGTTTATTATTTATATCTTATTAATGATGTTGCACTTAGAGCACATAGTCTGAAACAATGACGCATTTAGAAACTTGACAATAACTTTACGTGAATAATAATTCTGATCATCTCTTCTATTAAAAAAATATAAACAATTAGGAAATAATAAATAATAATCCTTTTCATAGTTTTTGTGATTCCTTACTTAACTTTCAACTTTAAGTGAATCATTTGGATACTCAATAATTGAAAACTATATAATAAATTAAGAAACTCAAGAAGAATTCTATCGCAAAATCATGAAAAAAAAAAGATTCAACAATGATTCACTGCAAATTTTGTTTTGGAAAAAAATATATAAAAAAAAAAATCATTTAGATTTTATTAAATATCTATTATGTATTTTCATAACCAGTGTCATTATTTTGCATAAATTAAGTTAAGTGAAAATTGTAAGTTGTGCAAGGCTATTCATAAACACACAGTATTATAAGTAAGATGTTTGTAATATTCAGGTTGAAATTTTATATGTATTCAACAATCTTTAATTTAGTGAGAGCTACGATTTTTGTGATTTTTGAAGGCAAAAAATCTTATTTGGCCAAGACAATTGTGTTAGTAAGTTATTTCTTCATTTCAGATATTCAACTTTTAATATCTATGATCCATATTTGAATTATGGTTTTATTTCCTTGTTATTTTTGCTCTAGAACTAGCAAAAAACCTATGAGTGTGTGTGATAACTCTATGAAAATTAGGGTTATTGTCATCGTTCTAAGTAAAATTTAATGTTTATTCTCGAGTTTTGATAACTTTATTCTATTTTAAATTATGTTGCAAATAAATAATCGATCAGGTGAATTACAAACCGTAATTGCAAACCATATCAAGTCATTGATTTATCATCTTCTTTAAATTTTTTATCAGTACCAAAAATTTGCAAAATTAAAATATTGAAGACATTAATTAATCACTAGATATAAACATGTAAAACAAATAAAATTAATAGGTAAAATGTTCAAACCTTCGTTAATAGTTGTGATGGTACTATCCATGTCATCATCAATTTTTTGAAAATTTTTAAAAGGATTGAATGATTTAAGCCAACTTTGACGAAGTTAGTGCAATTACGAAAGATATATTTAAATTATCATCGTTAGCATATATCTCAATAGCAATTTTGAAATCACATTCTCCACCTACATACATATTCGATGTAAATGCAGAGAAGCAGAAACATTAATGGTTATAGTATGAAATGCCTATAATAATTTTAAATATTCTCAAATGCATGATTAATCTTCAATTTTGGGTGAACCTTCACCTCCCATTTCAAGCAAGAAAGAGCTATCATTCTCTTCTAATTTTTCAAAAGCTATTTCATATTTCCTAGCACTTGCCAACATTAAATATGTAGAGTCCCAACGAGTAGGAACGTCAAAAGACAAATTACTTTTACAAGTAATTTTAACCACATCAACACAAGATTTGAATTGTTGCAATCTTGTTAGAGAATACCTTACGTACTTAAAATTTTTTTGCCCCCTCGCTATAGACTCGTGATGTTCCTTTAAATCATAAAAAATGACCAAATATAGGACATGTGCAAAACACCTCATATGCATATGATCACCATTTAAAATCATCCCTTTCCAATTTTTAACTGTCTCCATCAAACAAGAAATAGTAACGTCATTAAAAGACACATTGTCAACAACTACACTTATAATATTTTCAATCTCCCACTTAAGCAAACATTTCTCAACTTTCTTACCAATAGATTAACCTTTATGGTTCAGAATCAAATAAAAATTTAAAATCTTTTTTTGAACATTCCAAAATCTTGATCAATATAATGGCAGATCAACACCATATAATTCAAATTTTGAATAGAGATCCTTGTGTCAATGGTCAAACATACCATTTGTGATGTTGTAAAAAAAAATACTCATTCAACTTGTTTTCTTCTTTCTAAATTATCTTGCGAATATCCCTTGCAACTCTTCTTTTAGAAGACATAATAAACTTGGGATTGAGATAGAAAAAATGTTCTAAAACCAATTATTTCAACCACTTTTAGTGACAATTCATCTAAAATAATAATCTTTGTGAGAAATTCTTGAGCAACCATTAATGTAAATGTGGGAACACCATAAATTTTGCTCTCATTATGTCACGACCTGTACGTCGCGACACTTGACATTGACATTTAAACTTTCACGTAAAATTTTTCAAAAACTAAAATAGTCGAAGTTGAACTTTTAAACTCCTTTAAATCCTCTTAAAATAAGTGGGAAACATTTATAAAACAAGTTTGGAAGAATTCATTTGAAGTTGGATTAGTTTAAAAAAAAAACATTTCAAAAGCATTACATGTGGCGCGCTGTGCGTGCCTTGCGGGCGCACGCATTGTCTCTGCGCGCGCACCTTGTGAGCCACCATGCAGCACCCTGCTTCATTTTACACCTAATAATACTTCATAAAAACTACCTTAACTTCAACCAACCTCACATAATCTATAAACATCATCCAAAATCCCTTATACATAACACTTTTTACTAATTTTCAAACATTTCATAGGTCATTAAAAACGAACCAAAATACACAGCGGAAGTCTAAAAATACGAGTTGAAACCCATCATCAAAACATTTTCTATAAATCGAAATCAAATCCCAAGCAAGTACAGTATTTTTAAAACATAAATTCTAACTATACATCCATATCCAAAGAGCATTTAAAATTATATCTGAAGTTAGAAATTTCACCCACAGTTCAAAATATCGCCTAACTGCCACAATCGCACCCCATGAGCTCTTTCCTTCAGCTCGTTCCTTCAATTGTACATAATTATCAACTTGAGGTACATTATCCTCACCTGAGAGTTCTTCATCTACATCATCAAAGTTTAAACTAATGAGCTTAGAGCTCAGCAAGAATATTTCTGTAACACCCGGCTTTACGAGATTTAATTTTATTCTAATATAAACGGCAATTTTGTAAATATGTTAAATTAAGTCCGTTTTCCAAAAACGGAAAGTTTTAACGAGGCCGTAATAATAAATTGGAATTTATGGTAAAATATGAGAATTTTGGAGAATCGGACCGTTAGTTAAATAACGAGACAATTGGAAGAAGAAATTTAAATCAAATGGAAGGGTGATTTTGGTAAATGCACAAGCCAATTTTAATTAAAGATCAAATTATCACTCTTTTCCCCTCACTCACGCCAACTCCACTTTCTCTCCCTCACCGTGCGACGTTCTCCTCTCCACAGGCGATTCTCTTCAACGTCGACGATCCTTCTCCTCCGGCTACTCGATCCTTCCCGTTTCTACTCCGTCATCACTCTCTAGGTAAGGCTCTAAGCTTTTGGAACGTTAAATATCGATTTCTAGGGTTTGAAACAATTAGGGTTCGTTAGGGTTTTCGTTAGAAATGTAAAATAAGTTTGAAATCAATAGGATAACCGTATTTATGGCTATGAGAGGCGTATTTATGGTTATTGGTTGAAGTTGTGGAATTAAATAGAAGTTGTTGAGATTTTGGTGGTTGGAGGAATTGAAAACTCCATTAATGGAGGTGTGGTGATTCTCGAACGCGAATTGCTCGACGAAATGCCTCAACGAACTAAAATAGAGTTTAGGAGATTTTTCTTTAGTTAGGAGTTAGTAATTTTGGTGTTGGATGATTTTAGACTCGATTTAATAAGTATATTGTGAAATGTTATAGGTGAACAAGCATTTGTGGACGAAGCTCGGTATACGACGAACGCAAGGTAAGTCTCTGTGACTTGTTTGGCTGTCTTGGCCTACACCGTACGGATTGAGTCGATCGAGAAAATTGGAGATATGTTATGCTTAGGTAGTTTGGAACGGGTAGTTAGAATTATGGTTTGTTAAGTCGTTAATTGATAGTTTAATTTTGTATGTTTCTACTTGCTTTAATTATTGTATTGAGCACGTCCATGCATTGTTTTCTAAGCACGCATGCAAAATGAATTTCAAAGCGCTTTTACACGAAAAAAGGTAAACAAAGTACGTAAATGAACACAGAGATAGTCACGCCGGGTGCGGTGGTTCAGGCATGGCTGTCGGAGGAAGCATGCTTTCCCCCCGGTTAGATCCGAGGGGCTATCCAATAGCAGGATGTGCCGCTCCTATCTAACGAGAGTGAAGCCCCGGGTGACCCAGAGAAACCCAAAGAAAAGAAAAGAAAAGAAATGCAAAGAATACATAGTTTAAAAGAGCATAGCATAGCATACATTTGCATTCACTTAGATTTACTGAGCCTCTAGCTCACGTGTTAAATTCGATGGTGTAGGTGACTTTGAGACAGGTGATGAAGACGTCCCTCCGCCTGAAGTATGAGCACGTTGAGGAAAGATGGCCCGTGGGAGTGCGCTGGCAGTCGGTGCTTGATTTTGACCTGTGGGGACATAGGTAAATGTTTTGGGATTTGATAGATAAAAAGAAATGTATAGTTGATGTTTTAGGATGTCTGTATCTGGGTAGTATCTTGTTATGTTTTCAGTGTTTTTCTAACAGTGGAATGTTCAATTTTTAAACGGAACCATGCGGTTCGTTTTCATGAAATTGGTTACGTTTTAATTGTGTTTTAAGTTGGTGAATAGGTGATTGATAGCGTGTGAAACGTATGTGTGAGTTAGTGTTATTGTATAGAAGTGTGTTTTGTAAAATTGTAATGGTATGTGATGAAGGAAATGAGATTGATGAAAAGGGTGTGTAAATGTGTGTGCAGGGCGTGAAATGGGTTAAAGAAAAGCAGCCTCTGGATTTCAAAATCTAGAGGCAGTGGCGAATAGTCGCCTGAGGGAGGAGAACAATCGCCCCTCCTTATGCTTGAATCGCCAAAAAAGGAGTTCACCCTTCTCTGGAGAAATCCAGAGAAGGTGGCGAGTAATCGCCTGGGTGCAGCGATCGCCATGTAAAAGTGGCGATTGCTGGCTGGCCGAAGAAACGCCTGTGGCGATCAATCAGGCGACTACTCGCCTGGTTGTGATCGCCTATGGCGATCAATCTCCACATTTTGGGCGATTGGTCGCCATACACACTTGAGGGATAAAGTTCCTTTTGTCCTTCGAATGTGATTTTAAAGTTTAAAATTTATTTAAAATGTTTTATAATTTTTTTAAATTAATTGTTTTAAGTTTATTTGAATAGTTTACAAACATGGATTTAAATTTCCGATTTCAACTCTGATTTCAAAGGTTTTATTTACGTTCGTATATTACAAAGTTTATTAAGAATAAAATGAAAAGTTTTATACGGGAAAATAAAGGGTACGGGTAAGGGTCGTTACAGTTATGGTATCAGAGCCCCCGGGTTTTAAAAACGGTTCTGTAGACTGCACGACTGCTCAGCCACTACGCGGACATCCTTCATCAACTGTAAGAACGTTTAATTGCTTTATTTAAATTTGATTTCTTAGGATTATTTGTTTAACTTTTATAGGAGATTATAGAAAATGGTTCGAGGTAGGGACGCCAAAGATGATGCCATGGATAGGCTAACAGACTTACTCGATCGTCAATCCCAACATATGGATCGACAAGCCTAACAGATTGCGGACTTGGTTCGGGAGAATCGGAGGGCTCAGGAAATAGTCGTCCCTAATGGTCAAAGCATGGAGAGATTCCAAAAGCTTAGGCCTCCGATATTCGACGGGCAATCTATGGACCCCTCTATTGCTGAGGAGTGGGTTCGAAAAATGGAGGATATGTTGGCGTATGCCAAAGTGGACAATGCTGAGAAGGTTGAGTGCGTCACTTTCCACCTAGCACTGGATGCCTGGTCTTGGTGGGATTCTGTTAAGGCTACGACGGACTTGGCTCTGATGAGATGGGAACGGTTTAAAACCGTGTTCTTTGAGAAGTATTTCAGCCGTACAGTGAGGGCAGCAAAGAGAGCTGAGTTTACACAATTGAAACAGACTAGTACAGTGGCAGAGTATATCAGAAAGTTTGAAGCTTTATCCAAGTTTGCACCGCGCCTAGTCAGTGATAATGAAGAAAAGGTGCAACAATTTATGGATGGACTGAACAGGGAGATCCAAAAGAACATTATAGTGTCTGGTATTCTAGATGTGCCTTATGAGGAGATTGCAGCGAGAGCCCTGGAGTTTGAGGCTGCTGAATTGACATGTGTTAAGCCGAGAGAGCCTGCCAAAGGTCTCTTTCGGGAGATTCAGCCTCAGATACGGAATAGGGGTTGGCAACCCAGAGGACAACAACAACGGGGCGTCAAAAGACCTCATGAAGGAGGGAATGAACAGTGCAAAGGAAAGCAAGTTCAGGGGGCTGCTCAGAAGCCTGTTTGTCCTAAATGCCAGAAAGAACATTTTGGCGAGTGTCGGGTGGGTACCAACAGTTGTTACCGATGCGGAGTGGTTGGCCACTATGCCATGAATTGCCCATTGTTGGACCGAAGTCAGTCAGGTAGAAATCAACAGGGCCGAGATCAGCGAAGAGTTATGCCAAGGATCTTCGCATTTATTGAGCCTGGAGATGTCGATGATGAGGCACAGCCATCTGTCATAGCAGGTACTATTCTAGTCATGGGTGTACCGGTATTTTCTTTGATAGATACAGGAGCTACACACTCCTTCATTTCAACTGCTTGCATGATTAGATTGGGGTTAGTATCTGAGTTAGCAGAGTGCGAGTATAGAGTGATGCTGCCTTCGGGAGCGAATATGCGGTCTGATCAGGTTTTCCAGGGCAACGTCGTCTCTGTGGGAAACAACACTCTCTATGCCCGGTTGATAGTTATGGGTATAGAGGTATATGATCTTATTTTGGGGATGGATTGGTTTGCACGCCATTGCGCCACAATTGACTGCGGGTCCGGGATGGTGACTTTCCGCCCCCCGAACAAAGTTGAGTTCACTTTTCAAGCGACGAATAGGTTAGGTAGGCTTCCTACAACTTATTCGATGTTGGCCAGAGAACAATTTAAGGATGGGTGCTCGATTTTTGTGGCCACGGTGATTGATACTCGACTATTTGATAAGTTGAAACCGGATGATCTTCCAGTTGTTAAGGAATTCTCAAGGATTTTTCTCGACGATCTTCCCGGACTACCACCTGATCGGGAGATCGAGTTTGTAATTTATGTTTATCCGAGTTCAGCGCCTGTATCCAAGAATGCATATAGATTGGCGCCAGCTGAATTGAAAGAACTAAAGTCTCAACTGGAGGAGTTATTAGACAAGGGGTTCATTCGACCCAGCTTTTCTCCTTGGGGCGCGCCAGTCCTATTTGTAAAGAAAAAGGACGGAACTCTCAGGATGTGCGTTGATTATCGAGAGTTAAATAAATTGACCGTGAAAAACGAGTATCCACTGCCCCGAATTGATGATCTATTTGACCAACTGCAGGGTGCCCGAGTGTTTTCTAGGATTGACCTACGCTCGGGTTATTATCAACTGAAGGTCCGAAAAGAAGATATTGAAAAGACAGTGTTCCGAACGAGGTATGGGCATTACTAATTTCTTGTGATGTCTTTTGGACTTACAAATGCTCCTGCAGCGTTTATGGATATGATGAATCGCGTCTTCAAAGAGTATTTGGGCAGGTTCGTCGTTGTTTTTATAGATGACATCCTGGTTTATTCTAAGACAAAGGAGGAGCACGAGGAACATTTACGGATTGTTCTAAGGACCTTGTGCCAGCATCAATTGTATCCGAAATTTTCTAAGTGTGAATTCTGGCTTGATTAAATAAGCTTTCTCGGTCATATCATATCTCAGGAGGGAGTCTCAGTTAGGGCTGGGCACGGTCCGGTCCGGGCCGGTTCTGGGCTGGAACCGGACCGGACCGTTGGTTTCGGGAAATAAATTCCCGAAACCGGAACCGGCCCATAGCAGAACCGGTACCGAACCGGAACCGGACCGGATTTTACGGTCCGGTTCCGGTTCGGTACCGGTTCCCTCCCGTACAATTTCCACTGCTTTTCTTCAAACTTCTGAGGAGCTTTAATGGCTACACCTACCTCTCTTTAATGACTCTCTCTCTCTCCCCTACCCTTCATGGATTCCTCTCTTTAATGTTTCTCTCTCCTACCCTTCATGATTCCTCTCTTTAATGACTCTCTCTCTCCTACCCTTCATCGATTCCTACTTCCATTCTCTCCCACTTTCTCTGTCTAACTTCGCCTGAAAAACACATGGAAAAGAGACAGATATCTGCGAGAGAAAACGGTTATGAAAAGCTGAAAGATGAGAAGGAAAACCAGAAGCGTTTGATCAAGCTTGGAAGAAGAAACCCTAGTTTTCAGCCGATATTGATCCATCTCTATCTCCTGCTCTTTCAATGTCGTCTGAAATGTTCTACAGACAGGAGGAAAGTCTCAAGTCCATGTAATGAACTGCGAAAGTTGCTGGCCGACGGTCGGAGCTGCTTGAATCTGAGACGTGAGGTCGCCAACTCGCTAGATCGGGGTTGGGGACGGGTCGCCGGTTCGGTGCTAAGGAGTGAAATGAGGGAGGGCTCTCGCTGTTGTTTTAGTGTTTTTATTTTTTTATTTTTAAGTTATCCGACCCATGGGTCGGATAACCCACTGGGCCGACCCATGGGTCGGTTCTCCCGTGGGATTTCTCGGTCCTGGATTCGAGAACCGGGAACCGGACCGTGGTTCTCGGTTCTCGAATCCGTAAAACCGGGACCGGTTCCACAGTAAGCAGAACCGGCCAAGAACCGGCCCGGACCACCGGTCCAGTCCAGTTTTGCGGTTCCGGGCCGGTTCTGCCCACCCCTAGTCTCAGTGGATCCAGCTAAAATAGAGGTTGTCAAACAATGGCCACAGCCTAAGAATGTACGAGAGGTACAGGGATTTCTTGGTTTAGCTGGATATTACAGGAAATTCATCGAGGGGTTTTCAAAGATAGCCGTCCCTCTATCTCGATTGACGAGAAAGAATGAAAGATTTGTATGGTCTCCGGCTTGTGAGAAGAGCTTTGTGGAACTGAAACAGAGATTGACTACGGCTCCAGTTCTGACACTACCAATGGAGGGCGATAAATTCAGTATTTACTGTGATGCCTCGAGAATCGGACTCGGATGTGTATTAATGCAAGAGGGGAAAGTCATTGCTTATGCTTCTAGACAATTGAAGCCATATGAACAAAACTATCCGACACACGACCTTGAGCTCGCAGCGGTGGTCTTTGCTTTAAAGATCTGGAGACATTACCTGTATGGGCAGCAGTGTGAAGTGTTCTCAGATCAAAAGAGCTTAAAGTATCTATTTACGCAAAAGGAGTTGAACATGCGACAAAGACGGTGGTTGGAGTTCGTTAAAGATTACGATTTTGAAATTAAATACCACCCAGGAAAGGCAAATAAAGTAGCTGATGCCTTGAGCCGAATGCCTACAACAAGCCAGCCTTTGCTTGCATCAATGTCGGTAATGTTGAGGTCTGAGATTGAGAACTTCGACGTGGAAATTGTGGCGGAATTATCCAGCATGCTTGCTAATATTTCTCTTAGACCGACGATTTTAGACAAGATCCGAGAAGCTCAACAGAGCAATTTAGAGTGTGAAAGGCATCGAATGAGCATGACATCTGAAGGTTCGTCTGATTTTAACCTGACAGATAATGGAGTACTGAAATTTAGGCACAGGTGGTACGTGCCCAATGATGATGAGCTGAAAAGAGAGATTTTGAATGAGGCACATTCCTCGGCGTATTCAGTGCATCCGGGGAGCACCAAAATGTATAGAGACTTGAGACAACATTTTTGGTGGCCTAACATGAAGAGAGAAATTGCCAGGTACGTGGAAACTTGCATGATTTGTCAACAGGTTAAGGCAGAGCATCAAAGGCCAGCCGGAACCTTACAGCCATTGCTTATTCCAGAGTGGAAATGGGAGCAAATATCCACAGATTTTATAGTTGGGCTCCCAAGAACAACAAAGGGGCACGATGGTATTTGGGTAATTGTGGACCGTTTGACAAAGACGGCCCATTTCCTACCAGTGAAGATGACCTACTCTATGGACCAGCTAGCTGAGCTGTACGTACAGGAGATTGTTAGACTACACGGAGTGCCTATCTCTATTGTTTCTGATAGAGATGCCAGATTTACTTCGAAGTTCTGGAAGAGTTTACATAAGGCAATGGGAACTCAGTTGAATTTTAGCACGACATTTCATCCTCAAACCGACGGACAGATTGAAAGGACAAACTGGATTCTTGAGGATATGCTTAGAGCTTGCGTGCTAGAGTTTCAGGGCTCGTGGAGCCGATATCTGCCATTGATTGAGTTTTCATACAATAACAGCTTCCAAGCTACTATTGGCATGGCTCCGTATGAGGCGCTGTATGGTCGAAAATGCAGGTCTCCACTATATTGGGATGAGGTAGGCGAAGCTAGTGTTGTTGGCCCAGATATTTTGCAACAAACAGCGGAGAAGATCGCTGTTATTAGACAACGCATAGAGATTGCACAAAGCCGTCAAAAGAGTTATGCTGACACCAGACGGAGAGAACTACAGTTTAAGGAAGGTGACGAGGTGTATTTGAAGATTTCTCCATTTAAAGGCGTTATGCGATTTGAAAAACGAGGCAAGTTGAATCCTCGTTTTGTCGAGCCCTTTCCTATCCTGAAGAGGATTGGAACTATGGCGTACAAGTTACAACTCCCAGCATCTATGGAAGGTATTCACGATGTGTTCCACGTGTCCATGCTCAGGAAATGTGTACGTGATCCGTTGCACGTCGTTAAAACAAGTGAAATTGAAGTGCAACCGACGCTGACCTACGAGGAAAGGCCAGTGCGAATCCTGGAGTCTTCTATCAAGGTGCTACGAAATAAGAAGATTCCTCTGGTAAAAGTTTTGTGGAGGAACCATGACGTAGAGGAGGCTACTTGAGAGAGGCAGCATGATATGATGCTAAAGTATCCTGAACTATTTGTATAGCTAAATTTTGAGGACAAAATTCCAGTTAATGTGGGTGGAATGTAACACCCGGCTTTACGGGATTTAATTTTATTCTAATATAAACGGCAATTTTATAAATATGTTAAATTAAGTCCGTTTTCCGAATGAAAAGTTTTAACGAGGCTGTAATAATAAATTGGAATTTATGGTAAAATATGAGAATTTTGGAGAATCAGACCGTTAGTTAAATAGCGAGACAATTGGAAGAAGAAATTTAAATCAAATGGAAGGGCGATTTTGGTAAATGCACAAGCCAATTTTAATTAAAAATCAAATTATCACTCTTTTCCCCTCACTCACGCCAACTCCACTTTCTCTCCCTCACCGTGCGAAGTTCTCCTCTCCACAGGCGATTCTCTTCAACGTCGACGATCCTTCTCCTCCGGCGACTCGATCCTTCCCATTTCTACTCCGTCATCACTCTCTAGGTAAGGCTCTAAGCTTTTGGAACATTAAATATCGATTTCTAGGGTTTGAAACAATTAGGGTTCGTTAGGTTTTTCGTTAGAAATGTAAAATAGAGTTTGAAATCGATAGGATAACCGTATTTATGGCTATGAGAGGCGTATTTATGGTTATTGGTTGAAGTTGTGGAATTAAATGGAAGTTGTTGAGATTTTGGTGGTTGGAGGAATTGAAAACTCCATTAATGGAGGTGTGGTGATTCTCGAACGTGAATTACTCGACGAAATGCCTCAACGAACTAAAATAGAGTTTAGAAGATTTTTCTTTAGTTAGGAGTTAGTAATTTTAGTGTTGGATGATTTTAGACTCGATTTAATAAGTATATTGTGAAATGTTATAGGTGAACAAGCATTTGTGGACGAAGCTCGGTATACGACGGACGCAAGGCAAGTCTCTGTGACTTGTTTGGCTGTCTTGGCCTACACCGTACGGATTGAGTCGATCGAGGAAATTGGAGATAGTTATGTTTTGTTATTTGTTTTAACGTGTTATCCCTCACTCATCTCTTCTTCTCTGGAAATCACGATCGCCAGAGAGCTTCTCCTCTCACGGCCGCGGCGAAACTTCTCAC
>CM039507.1:26822294-26988986 GCA_022432975.1 Begonia masoniana | reverse complement strand
AATCAAAGGGTCTGCATATACACTGTCATTGTTCACGAACAGTGAGTAAACAAATCCCAGTATGTACAACTGATCTCAATCCATGTCCATACCCATCACTACTATTTCAGCTTTTCTTTTCTCATCATTGAAATGCCGTTTTTGCTCCTTTCTACTGCTTAAATGCTCTTATGCAGCCTTTAAACCAAACAAAGTACTTATAAATCCTCTTCAGTTTTCCTAACTTTTTCTCCTTTTTTTTCGAAGAGAAATGTCTTATTTCCACTCATGTATGTATATATATGTGTGCCATGCAATTTGTTAATCCTTGTTAAGAAATTCAATGCTTTTGGCAGTGACAGATATTTTTCTTAAGTGGACCCATTTCTCTTTTTTAATAATTTAGCTTTCTGAGTTTCATTAATCACCTGACCCCACCCCACGCATTCTGTCTCTTTATATATATATATAGCGATATATAATATATGTATATATTACTTCTATATATATATATATATAAATATTAAATGTAATTTACAAACTTTCTGATCAGCGTCAAATATTGATTTATATGATTAATTTGATATAGAAATGGTTCGTCAAAATTTTAAATTAATTGAAATGTAACAAAAGCGTTTAACGAAGTAAAATTTTCAATTTGGCAAGAGTCATTAATTATGAGTTATTATATTTATATAACGTGTAATGTCAGTGACTCGGGCTTACCACTTCCAGAATATCTTTGCAGGGTTTACAGAAATCGAAACATTGTCTAAGGCTACCTAATAATGGCCTTATTATTACAACCTCATCGGGTCAGCTTTACATCAGCATTAAATATACAAATTTATGTTCGAGATTTCATGACAACACATCCATTAGAATATTAATGAGTAGCCTGACTCTTGCTTCTGCTATAATTTAATTTCGATGCAAGTTAAGCATTTTGCAAATGTGTCATGTTATCAGTCTTTAGTTCTTTAAAATGTTTTTCAATTTATAGCACATACTATGTCCAAAGATCCACTAATTCGAGTAGCAATCTCATCAAGGACAATCAATAAAATTTTCTGATAAAATTATTTAGAATTTCCAAAAAAATAAACAATTGAATATGTTCATCAAATGCTTAATATGATTGGAGGCCATTTTCCTTTCTCAATTATAAACTAAACTCCTAAATGATTTAAAGAAAAACTAAAACATGCACATTTCAATCATAAAAAGGTTGTACTTATCGTCCCAATCTTAAGAAACTTTGGGTCATATTTGTTCGGGCCAACAACATAATTTGATTAAACATTGTTCTAATGCGAATAAAAGTAGAAAATAAATTAAAAATCATAGACTTAGGTTGAATATCAAAGCTGCCACAACGGCCAAGTTGTGAAGATTCTGATCTTGCTTTGTCCACTCACTCCGAGTTCTCCTTCTTCCTCGTCATGCTTGTGCAGCGTAAATAGATTTCTCGTTTTTTACCTGCTCTTCACCCCTTGCTTATGTTTTAAAGAGCTACAAGGAAATATCTACCCCTCAGAATTAGATATTTTGAAGGGATATTTTCCTTTGATTGAATATCTCCTCGTAATATTTAGTTTTTCAAATCTTCATAAATCTTGATTATGCAAAATATCATTAACATAAGTTATCGAAGAAAATCTAACGAATTCTGCAAAATCCCTCACAAAATCCACTCAGTATGTTGTAGAAAAAACCATAACAATTTTTTACGGAATTGCTAGATATATTTAAACATATCTATCTATTGTAAATTCTTATAATTTCTTTTAACGTTTAAATTTTTTTTATTTTTATTTTTTCAATTATCATTTTAACCCTCTATTTAAAAATTTCTTATTTTTTAAATATAAATATTATAATAAAGTATTTTTGTATAATATATCTATCTAGGTTCTTATAATTTCTTTTAATATTTTGATTTATTTTATTTCTGTTTTATCAATTTCCATTTTAACATTCTATTAAATAATTTCTTATCTTTTAAATATAAATATTATAATAAAATATTTTTGTATAATATATTATTTAATTTGAAATCATTATGATTTTTTTGTTTTACTTTAAAATATAATATATTAATATATTTGTCATTTTATCTCTATATTATCGTATTTTTTATAGATCTTTTTATACATATAAAAGTGTAGATTCTTATAATTTTTTTTAATATTTTCATTCATTTTATTTCTATTTTATCAATTAGCATTTTAACTATCTATTAAATAATTTATTATCTTTTAAATATAAATATTATAATAAAATATCTTTGTCAATTACCATTTTAACACTCTATTAAATTATTGCGTAATTTACATGAAAAACCTTTAATCATGGAGTCATTAATAAAAGAAACATTAAACTATTTTCGTTAGTAAAACAAAACTTAAACTATAAATTAAAAAAAAAAAAAAACAAATCCCAACGGGAGCCCGTTCCCGAGCGCTTTATTAAAAGTGTCGAGAACGGGCTCTCGTTCCGGGGCACTTGTCAGAGAACATGTAATGGTTTGAACCTTCAATATTCTATTGTCAATAATGTATTGTGAATATTTATTATAGATGATATATGAATATAAGTTATGGAAGTTGTATTGAAGAAATGGTACAAAGTCCTTGTGAATGCCAAGATTGAAATTATTTTGTATGAACAGGCTTGATAGTAAATGTAATGACTTTTGCTGTAATAATTGGATTTCTATGAAATTTAATAGTCTTAAACTAGACATGTACAGAAAAAAATGAGTTTAGAATGAAAGAAGTTGGATGTATATAGTAAAAGTTATTTACTTTTTAATCTGATAGATGCAGTTTACGTTATAAACTGTACTATTTTGGTAAATGACTTTAAACTATATCTTAGAGTAGGAATTTGGAAAAGTTACAGAAAGAAAAATATTTCCAACACTTTGTAGCATGTATCCATGTAATCGTTTAGGACAACCAATATAGGTAGAACACATGACAATCAACATATGTTGGGTAAGTTGTTTACTTAAGTAATTAATTAAGTATGATTAAGGCTAATTAATCATAATTAATTTTGTTAATCATGTTGATTAACTTAAAACTTGTAACACTCGAAAATTTCCTATGTTGTACATGGCCTTCGATTAGATGTGTGAGGATAGTGTAATGTTAAAGCTTCAAGTTGATGCAAAGAAAAGAAGAGAGATGTTGAAAAGTCAAAGAAATTAAGAACCAATAAGAATTAATTGTATAAAGTAAGCATAAAGTAAAGAAAAATTTTATAAAGAGATTTGGAGGAGATGTATTCACGTTGAAATACTTAACAAATGAGAGTGGGGATATTTTTTATAAATTGAAAAGTTGTGGGAAAGGAATTAAAAGTAAAAAGAATTTTTTTTATAAATTAGTTAAAGTGAAGGAAAAATATACAAAAACCCTTTCTTCTCCTATTTGCCCCTCACGAGAATTCAGCCATTGAAGCCCTCCCTCTTCTTCATTTCATCAAGAGTTTTCAAGCTTTAAGGTATAAAATCAAGTGGGTTTTGAGTTTAATATATGTTAGTGATGGTTTTTAGGGTTTTTAAGGTATTTTTGGAGTATTTGATTAGGGTTTGGAAAACCCTAACCAAGGAGTCCAAAATTTTTCTTGTGATTGCTTGTTTTCTTCCCAAATTTCATGGTTTAGATGTTGTTTAGATGTTGGATGGATTAATTTAGGTAATTTTTGAAGATAAATTGAAGTTATGGTGAAGGATAGTTAAAAATCGGTTTTGAGAACTTGATGCACTGATTCTGTTTCTGTATTTTCGGGTTGACCAAGTTATTTGGTTGGTTAATTTAAGTGTTTCAATGGATAGTACGTCAAAATTTGTTGAAAAACGAATAAGTTATGGCCGATTGAAGTTGGATGATGAAAAGTGTGAGGAATTTCGGGTTTTGTTGTACATTTGGTTAAAATTTGTCCTTAGTTATTTTTAGAATTCTTAGTGTGCTAAGTTATTTTCCTTATTGTTAGGTTAACGAGAGAACAATTGGACCGACCGAGCGTTTAAGTACGAGCACGAGTGAGGAATCCAGGTAAGTAGGGGATGTGTGTTTTTGTTGCCTTCAGGCCTACACCATGGAACGGTAGGGATATTTGTTTGTTTGGTTGTTGTTTTGATTTGAACATTTTAATGTCATGCATCATGTTTGTTTAAACTACGAAAGACGAGTTTTAACATGTTTTGAAATATGAATGCGAAATGTAAGAATTTTCTGTTAATGATACTCTGTCAGTTTAATAGTGGTTTTACCATATTTCGGAGCAATACACTGATTTAAATAGTTTTGAATGGTTTTTAGTAAAATGTTCATGTTCAACTGGTAGTAGGAGTTTTCTTGTTAGAGTGAAATTATTGCTACGCTGTTTTCGTTGAGTATTTTTTATCTATTGGTAGATGATGTCTATCGGCAGATGTAGAGTTGTTGTTCTGTTGTCTATCGGAAGATGTCTTCAGTAAAGTCATCGGATGATGTCTTCAGTGGAAGCCATCGGAAGATATAAGTAGAAAATTTGTCATTTTGTAACCGGATGATGTCGAGTATTTTATCCATCAAATGATGGAGGTAAAAGCCTTTTGTCGTTTTGTAACCGAATGATGTCGAGTATTTTATCCATCAGATGATGAAGATAAAAGTCTTTTGTCGTTTAGCGATCGGTGTATGTCGGGTATTAAACCTATCGGATGATGTAGTAGAAGTTTGTCGTTTTGTGATCGGTATATGAAGCTTGTTCTATCAGAAGACGTGAGTAAAAGTTTTGTCGTCTTGTAGTCGGCAGAGGCTGGATGAACGAATCATCCGACTGACGTCATCAGTAGACGCAAGTAGCAAAACTTGTCGTTTTGTAGTCGGCAGAAGTTGGATGAATGATTCATCCGGCTGACGTCATCGGTGGAAACCTTCGATTTTGTTTTTACCCTTTTCGTTGACTTTGCTCAGAGGATGATACGTTTGACTTTTAAGAACTTTGAGTATTTCACGCTTAAGCCTTCATCTCTTCCGGCCGAGTTACTTTCTTAATATTTTAACAGACTTTTTTTAAACATTGTTTTATAGTTTTGCTTAACTCTATCATGCTCAAAAGAATTTCCGCTGCAAGTTTTAACGTTTTGAGGTTTTAGAAAAATGTCAAATTTTGACTTTCGAGCAAAGTTTTCAATTGGTCCAAAATTTCTTAGTTATGTCTGGGTTAAGAGTAACGAACCGGGTTTATAAAACTCGGGGCGTTACAATTGTCTTTAGCGAAAGCTGTGTAACATTACACATCAAACTTGATTTTTTCACCCATTTTTTATAAGGGAATCTATAAGAAGAAGCATTTCTAACAGTACCTAGTCTTAGGTCAGCAAGATATGTGAAGCATTTAGGGCGAATATGACCAGGATGATTGCAATAATGACACACAGAAATATATTTGTTACCTTTACTGCTGGAAACATGATAGGAGTCACAAGAATTTGATTTTCTGTCAGTTCTTGGAGTTCTTTTTGCAACTTGCTTTCACTTGTAATCACCAAGCTGTGACACCAAGCTTTCCCTTACGAATTTTAATATAGAGCGATTTTCCTTCACTACTACAGTTTGTGAGACTGAACTTTCTCCTTTGAATCCCAGTCCAGACTGATTTACACATGATTTGTTGATGTTTAAAATATCATCCAGTTTAGAAGAACCCGAATTTAGCATTTTGACATTCTTCTTCATGAGACTTATCTCATTGGTCAGATCATTAACTTCATCCTGACTCGTTTTCAGTTTGGTCTCTAAATCAACAATAACATTTTGAAAATTGTTCTTCTTATCTTTCAAATTTCTAATCTGGATGTGTAGATTTTGATTTACTTTAACAAGTTCAGTCTATTTCTCATGAAGAAACTTGTATTCTCCAATAAGATCTTCTTCTGTGACTGCTTCTTCGTCTTCATCACTACTATTGGAAAATTTGTCTGTGACACCATGTATAACACCACTATTTTCTTCATGCTCTGCCTTCACAACAAGCGCCAATGGTTGCTCTGAAATTCGTCTTCCTTTTCTGACTCATCCTCACTCCAAGTTGCGTTCAGAGAATTCTTCTTTTTCTTCAAGGTATTAGCACATTTTGCTTGTATATGCCTGAAACTTTCACACTCTCTGCACTGAATGCCTTTGTTCTTGAATGGTTGATCAGACACATGAATTTCTTCCATGTGCTTCTTGTTGTTTGAAGAACCATCTTTGAAGTTAGTGACATTGTGCTTGACACCACGAGTATTTCTACCAAATCTCTTTATAACTCTGCTAAAATTCTTTGAAAGCAGAGCTAGAGATTCCTCCAAGCCATCCTCATTATGTTCGTTGAAGTTCTGTACCTTGGTTTTGAAATCAACTCCTTTTGCCTTCTTTGCTTCCGTGTCTCCTCTAAGATTCATCTCGAAGGTTCTAAGAGATCTCATCAATTCTTCTAACTTCATTTTAGAGACATATCTGGCTTCTTCTATAGCAGTGACCGTAACGCCCCTCGAACCCACCCCGGCTTGGTCCGCTACTTTGCTCACACTTACCCCAATTAAAACGAAATTTAAAATAATTTTCGATAAAATTTTGACTCGATTTTTGGGTTTTTCAAATCATCAAAAATGGTTGAAAAACTTGCATAAAATACGTGTCAAACGTGTCGAAAAATATCGAGTTAAAACATTTTAGAAGTAGGAAAATTTTAAAAATAATCGAATTTGACCACCATGGGCACCGCGCAAGCGCACTGGGTGCGTGCTTTGCCCAGGCAGCGCGCGATTGCACCGCGTGCGCCACCCCGCGCGCGAGGTGCCGATCGATCAGCGCACAGCGCCGATCGATCGGCAACCTCTCAGGTTGCCCGATCGCGCAACAGTGACCCTGCCGATCGATCGGCGATGGAAGCTGCGCGCGCCCCAGCAGAGCGCCCTACGCGCGCCCCGCCTGGCGCCAGCGCGCCCTCTTGCGCACCCACTCCGGCCACCAATGCACCAATTCTTCTTTTATCCATTTTTCTTCAAACAATACACACCCAAAACACTTGAAATTTACCCAAAATCTTTCCCGACATTTCCCACTTCCCGACCCTTGAAAATCCCAAAATCCCGACTCTAATCATTCAACGAAAACGTGAAAACAAGTGAAAACCAACGTCGTTTGCTATACGAAAAATCGAGCAGCATAACGTTTAAGTTTTATAAACCCCAAAACATCAAAACAAATATCTATACAACAACTCCCAAAACATCAAGTAAAAGAGTTATGAAACTCCCATCATTTACACCAACAAAATCTAAACTGAACTACCATAACCCACACCTCCCAGCATCAATGATCGAGACGCCCCAACAACTGCCCGCACCGGCATGCCTCGTGCGTCACCGACTGCTCCCTAATCCTGGCTTCCCCCATCAAGCCCACCTGAATATACGTCGTCACCTACACCACAGAACACAAAACATAAGCCTAATGCTTAGTAAGTAGGGAGTAATGCAATTCAAAACAATGAACGCTCAACTCAACCCCTAAAATGCAATTTTTATACGCTCTGTTGGATTCGATTCAATTCTCGTTTCATTACTCTTTTACCAGTGCATCTCTCGTAGAGACCCTCCCGAGGTGCTCCACGAGCACTACTCCTCGGCGAGGCAGCTCTACTCGGTATCACAGCTCAATTTCTTCTTATCACCATGCATCTCTCGTAAAGGCCCTCCCGAGGTGCTCCACGAGCACTACTCCCCGACGAGGTGGCTCTACTCGATATCACGGTTCAATCTTTTATCATCGCAAATGCGTCTCTTGTAAAGACCCTCCCGAGGTGCTCCACGAGCACTACTTCCCGGCGAGACAACTCTACTCGGGATCACATTGCATTTCATATTATCTCTTTAAGTTTCATGCTCACACTCAAAACCGTGCTCAAAACTCATTTTTCGTGGTTCAAAAACAATGATGCATGAAATACATATGCTTATCCACAAAAGAAACAAAACACAAACAAGCAAACAACCAAACAATCCCTACCGTTCTATGATGTAGGCCCGAAGGCAACAAAACACACGTTCCTCTACTTACCTGGTTTCGCCACACGTATTTGCTCACTTCGCTTAATCCAAATATTCGCTCGTTAACCTAACATATTTAAGGAGAAAATAGCTTAGTAAGCATACAACTAAAATTAATGAACATTCACTCAACAACTAGCTAACACTAAATATCCAAACTACAAAATCCCGATATTTATACAATTTCTATCACCCAACTTCAATCGACTATAACTCCCTCGTTTTTCAATTGATTTAGACGTTCCACCCCATTCCGTAAACTTCTACCTATCTACTATCCATTGAAACAATCAAATTCAACAACCAAACAACTTGGCCAATCGGAAATCATCAAAACAGAATCGGTCTCTTATACACTAAAAATCTGATTTTTCACAAACTCACATCCATTCTCTAATCCATCCACCTAAACACCCTAAACTAACCTATCTAACATTTAAACCATCAAAACAAGAAGAGAACTAGCCAAATAAACAAAAAATTCGGACCCTCCAATTAGGGTTTCCCAAACCCTAACCAAATTCAACAAAAACTCATCAAAACCACCTAAAATCATCACCTATATATATTACTAACAAAACCCATCCAAAACTGTAACGCCCCGAGTTTTCTAAACTCAGTTCGTTACACATAACACAGAACAGGACTAAGAAAATTTGACTAATTTCTAAAAAAAACTTCGCTCAAAAATATAAATTTTGACATTTGCTAAAGCCTCAAAATTTTAAAACTAGCAGCGGAAATTTTTTTTGAACGGAAATAGAGTTAAACAAACTATAAAACAATTTTATAAGAATCGGTTAAAATATTGAGAAATAATTCAGCCAGAAGAGATGAAAACTTAAGTATGAAATGCTTGAAGATCATAAAAGTCAACTATATCATCCGATGATCAGAGTCAACGAAAATGGGCAGAAACAAAACGGAGGACTTCCACTGATGACGTCAGCCGGAAGAATCACTCTTCCATCTTCAGCCGATGACGTCAGCCGGAAGAATCACTCTTCCAACTTCAGCTGATCGCAAGACGACAACTATACTTACTCACATCTTCCCGTAGATAAAATACTCGACATCATCCGGTTTCAAAACGACAAAAGACTTTTACCTTCATCATCCGATGGATAAAATACTCGACATCATCCGGTTACAAAACGATAAATTTTCTACTTATATCTTCCGATGGCTTCCACTGAAGACATCCGATGCTTTACTGAAGACATCATCCGATGGCTTACTGAAGAACATCATCCGATGGCTTTACTGAGACATCATCCGATGGCTTTACTGAAGACATCATCCGATGGCTTTACTGAAGACATCATCCGATGGCTTTACTGAAGACATCATCCGATGGCTTTACTGAAGACATCATCCGATGGCTTTACTGAAGACATCATCCGATGGCTTTACTGAAGACATCATCCGATGGCTTTACTGAAGACATCATCCGATGGCTTTACTGAAGACATCATCCGATGGCTTTACTGAAGACATCATCCGATGGCTTTACTGAAGACATCATCCGATGGCTTTACTGAAGACATCATCCGATGGCTTTACTGAAGACATCATCCGATGGCTTTACTGAAGACATCATCCGATGGCTTTACTGAAGACATCATCCGATGGCTTTACTGAAGACATCATCCGATGGCTTTACTGAAGACATCATCCGATGGCTTTACTGAAGACATCATCCGATGGCTTTACTGAAGACATCATCCGATGGCTTTACTGAAGACATCATCCGATGGCTTTACTGAAGACATCATCCGATGGCTTTACTGAAGACATCATCCGATGGCTTTACTGAAGACATCATCCGATGGCTTTACTGAAGACATCATCCGATGGCTTTACTGAAGACATCATCCGATGGCTTTACTGAAGACATCATCCGATGGCTTTACTGAAGACATCATCCGATGGCTTTACTGAAGACATCATCCGATGGCTTTACTGAAGACATCATCCGATGGCTTTACTGAAGACATCATCCGATGGCTTTACTGAAGACATCATCCGATGGCTTTACTGAAGACATCATCCGATGGCTTTACTGAAGACATCATCCGATGGCTTTACTGAAGACATCATCCGATGGCTTTACTGAAGACATCATCCGATGGCTTTACTGAAGACATCATCCGATGGCTTTACTGAAGACATCATCCGATGGCTTTACTGAAGACATCATCCGATGGCTTTACTGAAGACATCATCCGATGGCTTTACTGAAGACATCATCCGATGGCTTTACTGAAGACATCATCCGATGGCTTTACTGAAGACATCATCCGATGGCTTTACTGAAGACATCATCCGATGGCTTTACTGAAGACATCATCCGATGGCTTTACTGAAGACATCATCCGATGGCTTTACTGAAGACATCATCCGATGGCTTTACTGAAGACATCATCCGATGGCTTTACTGAAGACATCATCCGATGGCTTTACTGAAGACATCATCCGATGGCTTTACTGAAGACATCATCCGATGGCTTTACTGAAGACATCATCCGATGGCTTTACTGAAGACATCATCCGATGGCTTTACTGAAGACATCATCCGATGGCTTTACTGAAGACATCATCCGATGGCTTTACTGAAGACATCATCCGATGGCTTTACTGAAGACATCATCCGATGGCTTTACTGAAGACATCATCCGATGGCTTTACTGAAGACATCATCCGATGGCTTTACTGAAGACATCATCCGATGGCTTTACTGAAGACATCATCCGATGGCTTTACTGAAGACATCATCCGATGGCTTTACTGAAGACATCATCCGATGGCTTTACTGAAGACATCATCCGATGGCTTTACTGAAGACATCATCCGATGGCTTTACTGAAGACATCATCCGATGGCTTTACTGAAGACATCATCCGATGGCTTTACTGAAGACATCATCCGATGGCTTTACTGAAGACATCATCCGATGGCTTTACTGAAGACATCATCCGATGGCTTTACTGAAGACATCATCCGATGGCTTTACTGAAGACATCATCCGATGGCTTTACTGAAGACATCATCCGATGGCTTTACTGAAGACATCATCCGATGGCTTTACTGAAGACATCATCCGATGGCTTTACTGAAGACATCATCCGATGGCTTTACTGAAGACATCATCCGATGGCTTTACTGAAGACATCATCCGATGGCTTTACTGAAGACATCATCCGATGGCTTTACTGAAGACATCATCCGATGGCTTTACTGAAGACATCATCCGATGGCTTTACTGAAGACATCATCCGATGGCTTCACTAACAGAACAACAATTTATATAGCAGCTCATCGAGCATTTTTCTCTCTACACAGGAAAGCTCTGACTACCAAAAGAATTTGAGCATTTGCAAAAGAACATTCAAAACTACTTAAATCCATATATTACTCCAGAATTTGGTAGAAACTACTTTTAAAGCCAACAGAGTATTAATATCAGAAAGGTCTCAAATGTATTTCAAAACATCAAAACTACCATTTTCATAAGAACTCTCGACATACTCAATTGAATCATGGTTCACTAAACTTTCCCATCCCCTGACACCAGTTAATCCGCCTCATCAGTTTACCAGGTCGAAACATGAATATACTCCTCCAACCTCATCTATTCATCTGTGCACTCGAGAAAATCACCTGTAGTATCCTCAACACCTACATCACAAACTCATCTATTAGCCTAATGCTAAGTAAGGTAAAGCAGTAATGAAATGAAATGCTGAAACATAAATTCCTAAACATGCAATTTCTACTTTCTCATCTCAGTTGCATTCACAATCATTCATAAACTGATCTGATCCCTCAGTTCTCTTGGGAGTGGGATCAATCCTCCCAATATTATACATCCTCTACTCGATTAAGGGGCGGATGAATTCTCTTAATAGCTGATCTGATCCCTCAGTTCCCTTGGGAGTGGGATCAATCCTCCCAATGTTATAAATCCCTTCACAAGTTAAGGGGTTGATTAGTTCCCTTAATAATTTTTTTGTCATATTCAGCTCACGCCTTACCATTCCTTACATGGAAATTCATTTTCGTAATTTTTCAAAAGAAAACATGATGCATGACATACAAACTCATTCACACGATACATAATCCTACTGTTTTGTGATGTAGGCCCGAAGGCACATGCATACTTCACTTACCTGGCTCTCTTGGATATGCACGGTGTTGCAAACTACTTTGAGAGCTTACTCAACCTAAAACCATGGACAGATTATCGATTAGATTTTACTAAACCTCATTCTACACTATCCAGAAGCCTAAGGAAACTAGTTTAGGAGTTTAGTTCGTTATACATCTCCGATTACCACAAAACCTGAACTAGTTCGCTCACAGCATTCTCGAAACTCACATTCATCCACTCCCCAAATCATCGATAGTTACCAATGCAGCAAGGAATTGAAATAGAACTCACCTAGTTTGGAGAAAATCAGATGGAAGAATCGCCTAGAGAGCTCTGCTGCTTGAGCTGAATACCGAGAGAGGAGAGTAGGGAAAGACTGGCGGCTACAGTGCATTTAATCACAAAGCCTCTTTCCTTAAATAGGTTATCCATTATAAGTTCTCAATTTACCACTATGCCCTTACTTAGTCACTCATTAACCTAATTAATATTTTCCTCAATTTTCTCCTCAACATGCTTACTATTAAATAACGGAATAGAAATTGGTTTAATAGAACCGGGTGCTACAAAAACTTACCTTAAAACCTTGAAATTCTTGATGGAAATGGAGACGAGAAACCCTACAATGGCTGCCAAT
Organism: Begonia masoniana; assembly: GCA_022432975.1. NCBI lineage: Eukaryota > Viridiplantae > Streptophyta > Magnoliopsida > Cucurbitales > Begoniaceae > Begonia > Begonia masoniana. The sequence continues at coordinate 26,976,128 of CM039507.1, read as the reverse complement.
TTTTCATGGAGAAGAAGAGCAGAAAGAAAGGAATTTTGTCATTCAACCATCCACTTTACCAAATTTAAAACACAATTTTTCCTCTTTTTATGTTTTCTCCACAACTTTCTTATTTTTATAAAATAGCCTCACCTTCCCCTTTTTACTTCTCAACGAGAAAGGCATCTCTTCCTATCCCTTCTCTTAATTTTTCTTTTACTTAAATTTACTTTTACATAAAATTCCACTTAACAATAATTCTAACCACACCCCTCCTAGGTTTTCTCTAAATTTCCTCTTCCAATTGCACTTTCTAACTCAACTTGCTTAGGAAAACTTTAGGATATCTATTAAACCCCCTTAATCATCTAATCTAAGAGCTACATATGTTATAGGAAATTTTCGGGTGTTACAGTGACTTTATAGGCAAATCGTTGTGGCAAGGACCGTAGCGTTTTTCTTACAAGTTTTTCATTGGAAAACATCTCACCGAGAGCAAACGCTTCATTTGCTATGTCACATAGTTTGGCATTGAACTCACCAATACTCTCATCTTCATGCATCTTCAGATTCTCAAATATAGTAGTTAGCATTTGCATCTTGGACAGTTTTACGGTTGATGTTCCTTCATAGGTGGTTTGAAGAATCTCTCATGCCCTTTTTGCTGATTCACAAGTGGAGATGAGTCTGAACTGAATGGGATCAACGCCATTGAAGATAGCATTGAAAGCCTTTGAATTGTTGTGTGCCAAAGCATCTTCATTTACGAACTAATTTTCTTCGGGTTTTGGAGATGTGATACCTTCTGCATTAATGTCCATAGGGTGTTCCATCCTGTTAAAATAGATCTTCAAGCTTTCTCATCAATAGCTTTAATGAATGCTCTCATCATTGCCTTCCAATAAGCATAGTTACTTCCATCCAACAGGGGTGGACACATTGTAGAGCCTCCTTCCTTTATAGAGTCCATCGAACATGCACGATGATCTTGTCCCGCGGATCCCACTTAAGAAAAAGAAACGACCTGCTCTGATGCCAATTGAAAGATTAAGATCAGTTATGTGATGTCACACAGAGTGTTTTGTGTGACACTGGTAATTAATACAATGATAGACAATTATAAATATGAGGAAATAAAGGAGACAAGAGGTTGGTAACGCAGTTCGAAAATTCGCCTACGTCTGTAGGGCCACGCCCAGATATAAAAATATTTCACGAGTTCACAAAGTTACAAACAAAGCGAACTTAAACAAATAAAGACTCCCTCTTATCTTTGTCTCTGTCACTTCCTAACTTTCCCAATTAAACTATTTTTGCGAGCTCCCCTCGACTTGAGATCCATCTCTCCCGAGATCTAGAATCAACAAGGTCCCCTTGTTGTTGATGACTCCTCCCGGAATCCGTGTATGGCAAGATCCCCTTGCCCACGATCAAAAAGACAAGCTCCCCTTGTCAATAAACAGAACTCCTCCCGAGTTCAAATGCAGCCTCCTCCCGAGACTGAGCTTTAATGAAGAATAAGAAGATTGCCTCCTATGACACCGTTTGTAACACCAAGTCGTTGTCTTTGGACGCAATAAATCAACACACTCTAATAATCGATGAATTCCACAGCATAAGTAGAGTGTGTAAAATAATCATTCAAGAGCTGAATGAACAATCATAAACCCATACGCAGAAGCATTGGGAGAGAAAGAACGGCGATGGCTCACCAAAGAAGAAATCTCCTTCCGAGAATATTAAAAAATCCGTCAATCGCTTCCTTAGAAAACGAACGCTTAAATATCATTAGTAACTACCTTATCTGAGGTTTAACCAATTACCAAATCGAAATTCAAAGCCGCAAGAAATAAGGAAACCGAATATCACAAAATCGATTGCATGACACTTCGTGTGATATTTTAAGAAAGTACCACCAACTACTTGGATATGGATCCCAAAGACTTAGGAAAGTATCCCATGATTAATGTGATTTCAAGGTCTGATATAATTCATGTAACACCCCGAACCCGCCCCGGCTCGGTGCGCTACTTTGCTAACCAATCCCGTTTTTAAAACGATGTTTAAAATAATTTTCGATAAATTTTCGACTCGATTTTTGAGTTTTTCGAACCCTCAGAAATGTTGGAAAACGTGCATAAAATACGTTTAAAATACGTCAGAAAATGTCGGGTCAAAACATAGTAGAAATAGAAATTAAAAAAAAAATTTAAAAAACTATTGTTGTGCGCTGGCGCGCGCCCCGCGCGCTCGGCACCCTCTCGGGTGCGCAGCGCGCCAACTGCCTTTTTTTCAAATTTTTCAACCTTTTCTCACCTTTCTTCAATTTCCGTCAAGCCAAACACCTCCAAAAATTCTAAAATTTTTACCACACAATCCCGACACCCTAAACTCCGTGTCCCGTAAAAATCTTGAAAAACTGACTTAAAACGGTTAACAAAAAAAATAGCAAACATAAACCCGACGTTATTTAGTTTAAAATCAAAACGGACGGCGTAACGCCTAAAATTCGATAAATCAAAACCTGCAATTATAACCAGCAATCAAACTAGTTGAAAATCCCAAATACATGCAACCAATATCCACCCCCCAATCGACTACCAAATCTCCAAAATAATTACGAAAATATCTACAATTACAATGTACCAAAACCTTTCAAAACAAGCATTTACAAAACATTTACAAACAAAACTATCGACACCAAACCATTCACCTCCCACACTACCCGAGGAAGACAGTGGCCAAGACGCCCCAACAACACCCTGCACCGGCGCACCCCGCACTCCTCCGACTGCTGCCTAGTCCTCGGTCGTCTCCTTTACCTCACCTGTATAGAACTCGTCACCTACACCATAGAACACAAAAAGTAAGCCTAACGCTTAGCAAATAGGGATATAATGCACCTTAACACACTAAATGCTCGACTCATCCTAACATGCAGTTTCTACACACTATGTTGTTTTCTTTTCATTTCGGTTATATTTGTCTTTCACTTTTAGGTGAATCAAGTAGACACACGCCCCCACACAGTCCTGGACGGCCACGCCTTGATCTACGGAGCAAGACCGGAGGCACACGTCCTAACACAGTCCGGGACGGCCAACCGAATCTCCCCCAATCGATCGTAGAATCCTCATTGTGCCTTCAAGCACGAACAGGTCGAGGCATTCATGCTCACGACACATTACGTAAATTAGCATAGCATCTCGAGTAAAATCCCTCGCGGGGTGCTCAACGAGCCACTTGCCCGACGAAGCTATTCTGCTCGAGACCAAGTTGCATATTAATTCTTATCTCTCATCCTCACCACTCACATATGCAAAACACGTGGTTTCGTAGTTTAGAAAACAATGATGCATGATACACGATGCATGACACAAATTAAAACACAGCAACAAGCAAACAATCCCTACCGTTCTATGGTGTAGGCCCGAAGGCAACAAACACTCATCCGCTACTTACCTGGTTACTCGAATTTCAATTGTCCACTTCGTTCGATAATTCACTCGCTCGATCACCTAAAATAACGAAAACTCAACTTAGTAAATTACTAACAATACTCTAAGGAAATTCTTAAACTTATAAACTAACCAAAACTATATCACAATTCAACCTAAACACTCAAACCCGATTTTTATGCAATTTTTTACCGTCCACATTCAAACGGCCATAACTTTCTCGTTTTTCAACGGATTTTGACGTGCCACCCCAATTCGGAAACCTCTACACGTCTACTATCCATTGAAACACTCAAATTATCAAAACAAATCACTTAGCCAAACCGAAAATGCCAAAGACAGAATCGGCCACCAAATGTTCCTAAACTGGTTTTTGTGTAACACTCCTCCAATCTTCAATCTAACCACTCCATTAACCTAAACTAACATATTTAAGGATTAAATGACCAAGAGAGGAAGAAAACCCTCAAGGAGAACCAAATTTTCGGACTCACCAATTTAGGGTTTTCAAACCCTTACTAAATCCACTTAAAACACCTCAAAATCACCACTAAACTTCACTTATATATATACAAACCAAAACCCATGCATTATTACCTTGAAAACCCTTGCAAAAATGAAGGAAATGGAAGGAGAGGAGTCGGCTATGGAGGAGAAGGAGAGAGGCCGATGAAGATGAAGAAAGAAAAAGGAAAATCACCTTTTAACCTAATCTATTTTCCACTTTTTTCTTTTCCTCCACCATATTGTTTAAAATTGAAATCAAAACCCCCTCTTTCCTCATAAATGTCAACGTGCATCACCCAAGAAAAGCCTCTTTTTATTCACACATTTCTTGAAATTTTATTGGTTCAAATTTCCAATCTCCTTTGAATTTTCAACCTAACTTTTTGACCTTTCAAACTTTTGAATTTCAATCCTAATCCTTTTGACTTGTCAACCATCTTCTTCACTTTGCATTGTTTCTAAACCTTTCATTCTTACACATTAACCCTCTAATCGTCTAAGACCTATACGCGTTATAGGAAATTCTCGGGTGTTACAATTCATCAAATCGTTTTCAAATCGGCTTTCCAAAACAAAAGTTTTCGAAAAAACAAATGCCTCTAGAAAATCAAATATTTTTCTTGATCTTCAAGTTTTTTAATTTTTACTTTCACCAATATCTTCATAATTTCCAATATTCATCCATCCAATAATCTGAATAGATTATTTCTTGATTACCAAGAAATAAACTACCAATTTAGAAAATAATGAAATAAAATATTAGTACCATAAATGTATTTTGCCAAAAAAATTAATGCCAACATATTTGCAATATATTTGTATTTACACATTTAAATATAATGCATTTCTAACACAACTCATGATATGGTTTATGAGACAAAGCATATGAATTTCCGATTATTTAAATTGTGTTATTATTGTCAAGTACTATATTAACATATTTCATTAATGCTAATATACATGATCATAACTTATCATATATAAAACTTCACACATTTACATAACACTAAACTAACAAGATTCCCAATAAGCACGTACATCCCAAACATATCTTTCAAAGGGTTAATAATTTGCAATCTAAGGGGGACTCACATTTACTCTTCTTTTATTTACTTACCACATTTAACATACGTCACACGATATATGTATACATTGAATGCATACATTATATGTAACACATAAAAAAAAACGTGCAGCAACCAATTTTGAATAGAAAGAAGGAAGAACTTCCTTCCAGCCCAAAAATTTTGACAAACCCTAATTTTGGCCGACGAAATTTGACAATCGGCAGTGGGAGATACGTGATGAATTGGTAGAGCTAGCCCTATAAATTGGGTAGCTCAGTAAGGGAGAAATCACACCAAAACTTGAAAGAAAAACCTACCTCGTCGAAGCTCTCTCGGCCGAGCTCCTCTCCGGCGAAATCCCCCTCCTCGGCCGAAACCCTTGTTTTTCGTGACCGAGCTCCGGCGTCGACCTGATCTCCGGCCTCGCTCGGCGTTCGGCTCTCTCTCTCTCTCTCTCTCTCTCTCTCTCACTCCCTTTTTCCTCTGCTCTCTGTTCTCCCTTGCGAAGAAGAAGAAGAAACAGAGGAGGAGGGTTTGATTTTAAAAGTCTGAACCGAACCGGTTCATGAAGCCCGAACCAAACCAGATCAAAACAGTAAAATCGAACCAAACCGGTCATTGTTCATAACCGGGCACTGTTCATCCAAACCAAACCGAACCCGAACCGGCCCGAATTTTGACCCGACTCAAAATTCGACTCGAGCCGAACTATGATTTTACCGGTAAGAAATTTCTACCTAAATTCTTATGAAATTGGTTTATTAAAGTGGGAAATTTATATGGATATTTTGTTTAGGTAGAAAATTTCTGAAAGTTGTCTGAAGCGATTTAATTCGACCCTATCCGACCTACAAGCCACAAAATTAATTGGAATTTCAGAAAATCCCAATAACTTTATTCGCTCGGAATTCAGGTAAGTGAAAGTACAAGTTTTCTAATGTTTTGGCTATGGTCCTACATCACAATAAATTTATGCTATTTTACTATAACTGTTTTATTACACGATTTGATATATGAACACTCATATGTAAGCATTGTTATAGAATAATTTAAAAGATAAATTTGTAGGACATTTGCATGTGTATGAACATGATGGAATTGACGGAAAAGCTACGAGCTTAAAAGTAAAAGAGGTGGCAACACCTGATTAAAAGTAAAAGAGGTGGCAACACCTAATTAAAAGTAAAAGATGACGAAGCCATGATGACCAAGTCTTAAAAGATGGTTCAGGAATGAGTTCCAACCAGTATGTAACAGTTAACAAGATTCGGTAAAAGTACATGTTTTTGCAACTGCATGTATTTTCACTTACTGAGATTATTTCTCACAGTTTTGTAAATTGTGATGTAGGTGAATTTTTATCTGAGGAAGAAATGGCTCTGATCGAGAACCCTCCAGAGGCAAATGAGTATACAGAGGAGTAAAAGGTTTAAAGAAGAAATTTAAAAGTTGTATGATTAAAGTCTTCAAGGATATTTCACGTTTTATTGTCAAAAACTTTGAATAAGTTTTGTTGAAATTTATTGGATTTTATAAAGTTTTATGAATTATTACTCATGTTTTATTTCAAGGATTACCCATTTAATTATGTTTAACTTTTAAAGTTTCTGCGCATTAATGTTTAGTCATTATTTAAAGAGAATTTTAAAATATTATGAAATTAGAGTTTTAACGCTCGAATTTAATTTGATAAAATGATTTGGGGAAAAATTTTAGGGTTTTGAAATTAGGGTTTCAAATTGGGGAAATCAAATTGGGGATTTTAAATTCGGGGCGTTACATTATATATACATATAGTCGATCTAATATATTGCATTCGAATGAGACCAATAAAGATGTCCCACAATACCATTTTGTACATATAAATAATGTCATCACGCATGATTTGAACATTCATTCTATGCATACATTGAATGCATAATAAATAGTAATAATGAATTATTGTAAATCATGCAATTCTTGACATTCTACAAGCAAATTGATGCATGAATCATTTTATACATCTATCTAGACATTTTCTAATATGTCCTAAATTTCCCATAAAATGAATGTAAAAATTGTGGTGAATGCTTACAACTCACATAGCATTGTCGCACTCAGTTTCAGTTCCCTTTATATTTTTTACCTAAAATTCTAGTGTTGTAGCGCCTGAGAAGAGCGTTGCAACTCTCAAAGGTTGTTTTTCACAACTCCATAAATGTTTTCATCCCAATCCATTATAATTCAACAATATACCTCAATTTCATTACATTCTTTCAATAATTCAACTTAAATCTAAGCAAAAAAACCATAATTATTAACATATAACTCTGTAGTCAAACTTTCTCCATCTAAATTCATGCATTAATCAACCTCGTTCAGAAAATCTATAGAGTTAGAATTCTTATCTTATTAACATCCTTATTTCCTCACATTCAAGAATTCTTTTTAGGTTCTTTGTGATCCTCTTGGAAAGGAGAACAACCTTAATTCCAATGGCCAAATTTTTCTTTTTCTCCTCCTTTTTTTTCTTCTTTCTCCCCTCTCTTTTCGTCTTTTGCTTTCTTCTCTTCCTTTTTCAAATGATGCACAACTATTCCAACAACTTCTCTCCCAAGTTTTATCTTATCAAAGAGCTAATTGACAAATCTAGAGATTGAGATAACTATTTTGCCAACGTGAAAATGACATTTTTTTACCTTCAATTTATGTGTAGTTGCAAAAAACATCAACTAATTATGTTACTGTGTAACTAACTTAACTTGATTAATATTTTTCTCCATAGCCTTGAATGTAAGGGTTGGGTTGTGTCACGATGTCCTACATGCTCAATCTGAAGGACTAATTCCTTTGGAGATTGCCCTTGGTCTAATTTCATGCCTTATGACAAAAGGGGAGTCGATGTGGCGTAAAGTGAAGATTGAGGGCAATAGAGAATAATTTCCCTCTTGGATATTCCGAAGGTGAAATCTAGGCAACGAAATACTCAACTAGATAAGCGACTGATTGGTTCACCAGCGTCACATGTTGTCCAATAATATCTATAATTAACTTAATTAGTCATGATTAATTTACATGAATTATCCTCAAGTTACACTTTAATCACTTAATTAATGACTAATCTTTTAATGACATGTGACACTATTTTATTGGTTGATAATTTTATTTTGTGACATGTTAGACCATGTTAAAGCAGAGTCCATATAAGCTATTTTATGCGGCTCAATTCTGAATCAAGCATTTTATTCCGATCACCCATAATCAAAAGTTCTAGTTTGACTCATTTCTATGCATTGTGTTAAGTTTTATATGCATATCTTTCTATCTACTTATCCAAATGACTTCATATCAAAGTCAACTTCCAACTTAAGGTGTCTAATTTAAGACCTTAAAATGGTTTGGAATGCTAAGCATAGTAACTTGTTCAACCAATGCCAAATAGAGGTCTCGCTCATAATAAACATCTTCCCTAAGTTTCATTAAAAAATTATATTTATTATAATAACTGCACCAATGATTATTTGACACATCACCAAATTTTTAAAAGAATATAACAAGATAATAAACGTAGTATTATTCTTTCAATAAATGAATTGGATTTAATTGGTATAGATTAATAATTTGAGCGAGTCTCCAATTCAGGTCCTAAACAGCTTAAACGAGTCGATCCATTTACTAAATTAGCCAAAGTCGACTCGGCTCGGCTCGTTAGCTTATTGATTTGGAATTTTATGACTCAGCTCAGATTTGCTTAGTTCGTTCTCTAACTGCAATGGCCAAAACTCCCACAAAATATGAAAGAAGGCTTCACAATATGGGAAGATGGGATAACATTTAGTCAATTTGACAGGTGTCCAATTCAAAATTAGACGCAGATAATGCAGATGTTGTAGCTAATCTTGTTTGTCATTTGATTTTATAGGTGGTTCATGAAATTTAAATCTTCTACTACACAATGACAGTTGTCATGTAAAATTGAGTTAAATGTTTATGTCCACATAAAGGTCTTGATAATATTAGTTGTAGAAATTGAGAACCAGCAACTACAGTATTATGAAATTGCTCTAATACATTTTAAAACAAATGTTTGACTATGTTTACTTAAACATATCGATTGACTTGTAACTCTATTTTGGTGAAGTTCGAAACGGTTTCTGCTCTATCACTCTGCGAACTGGTTAGTTGGCGAGCCCAACTAGAACCGGGCTAGGCAACCTCGCAAACGCAGATACTTGGCTCCGCTTGGCTCACTATACTATAGGGCAAAGTGCGGGTGCTGGCCAGCCGGCAGATTTTCCAATAGTACTTTCACCCCTGTTAGGAAGAAGAAGCTTACGAGAATTTTATGAAACTTCATCAGTTAAAGTAGATGGTAGAACCCTGGGGAATGCTGTTTCTTATCTAATTTAATGCTTCCTTATTTGGTAAGCATGATTGCCTTGGGATTACTTTGACGGTCAAGATCTTCTCTAAATAATTACTTGACAAACAAAGGAAGTAACAGGTCAACGGAGTAGACTCGCATGATAAATGCTTTTCCATTTTATCCCAACAACTTATCTTGTTTAGTTAGCACTGCCTTTTATGGCAAACCCAACTCATCATAATCTACTTGCAAAAGGCTTAGATTTTGTTCTTTTTGTCATTTATCTCCACATCTCTTGTATAAAGGCACGTAGGGAGAAGCCATATTCTTCATCACTTTCTTGGGGAAGAACATGGGAGTTTCTAATGATTGTCCGACAGTGGAAGAGACAATGGTTTTGATCGTCGGAGTCGGCCCTTCTGGCATTGCGACTTCGGCTTGTCTGACCGACCGTTCCATTCCTCATGTGATCCTTGAGAAGGAGGACTGTTATGCTTCTTTGTGGAAGAAGAGGACTTACGATAGGCTTAATCTCCATTTAGCCAAACAGTACTGCATTCTCCCCTTGCTCTCTCCCCCTCGAATAACCTCACATTTCATGACCAAACCTTTCTTTCTCGACTATGTCGACAATTATGTCTCGCATTTCAACATCAGCCCTCGTCTTTCTCGAACCGTCAAGTCGGCTTCCTTTGACCGAATTGAGAAGAAATGGCTGGTCGTAGCTAAAAATACGATCGAGGGGAAGGAGGAAGTTTACACTGCCAAGTTTTTGGTGGTTGCGAGTGGTGAAAATGGCGAGGGCCTTATTCCAAAATTGCCTGGCTTAGATAGCTTCACGGGAGAGATTTTGCATTCCAATCAATATAAATCAGCTTCCAAATACGATGGAAAGGAAGTTTTGGTCGTTGGATGTGGAAATTCCGGGATGGAAATCGCTTTCGATCTATCGTACTCTAAAGCACGATGTTCTATCTTAATTAGGAATCCGGTATGCATGTCGATATCGATATATTACATTAATATAATGTTTGATGATGCATGCATGACATGGAAAAAATATACACGGTCATGCACTCGTATTAGAATGTTTCAAAAAATCTTAATATTTCGAATGAGTATGATTAGCTTATATTATCATTTTTTTACAATTATACGGTGAAATTTGTATTTTCATGTTAAAGTATAGGATTTTTTGGATTGTATTTTTTGTTATTTCAATTTTAAAATTCTAATTAGAAAACCCTTAATATATATATATATATATATATATATATATATGTTAAACATATTGAATATGGAAGTTAGATGCATGCAAGATGAAGTAGGAAAATAGGCAAAAATAAAATTGAAATAATTGGAAAATGGGTGCAGTTTCACGTGCTGACAAAGGAAATGGTGCATGGAGGGATGGTGATGATGAAATACCTGCCAGTTCCAACGGTAGATGCTCTGCTTTCAATGATGGGAGATTATAAATATGGAGATCTCTCCAGCTTTGGAATTGTTAGACCAAAGGCAGGCCCTTTCAAGCACAAAGCTCTCACTGGAAGATCTCCTGTCATGGACGTTGGAACTATTCAGAAAATCAAAGATGGAAAAATACAGGTCATTTAACATGTTATACACTTTTTAGGCCCCGTGATACGCAATCTGATGGCTAAAATAATATCGAAATACCCTAAAAGTTAGCATCAATCACAATCTAACAGGTCGTCCCGGATATAGTGAGCATCGAAAAGAAGACGGTGAAGTTCGAGAATGGCCTTGAGAAAGAGATTGACGTGATGGTTTTCGCAACTGGGTATCGAAGCGTAGCGAACGACTGGCTCAAGGTAATTCACCGTAAACTTGAAATTCAGTCAGAAGCGATGAAGAAATAACTCGAAAACGTGACTTATATATATATATATATATATATATATATATATATATATATATATATATATATATATATATATATATATATATATATATATATATATATATATATATATATATATATATATATATATATATATATATATATATATATATATATATATATATATATATATATATATATATATATATATATATATATATATATATATATATATATATATATATATATATATATATATATATATATATATATATATATATATATATATATATATATATATATATATATATATATATATATATATATATATATATATATATATATATATATATATATATATATATATATATATATATATATATATATATATATATATATATATATATATATATATATATATATATATATATATATATATATATATATATATATATATATATATATATATATATATATATATATATATATATATATATATATATATATATATATATATATATATATATATATATATGTTCTTCCAAGCATATCGATTCTGATCAAAATGCTTGATCTTTGAAAATTGGCAATTTGTCAATTGAATCAAGTTCAACTTTTTTATTGTTTTAGATGGTAGAGTCGTCTTTTTTGGTATGAATTAAAATTCTAACAATGATTTGATGAATCATTGTTGATAAAAGAATGTTTTGGAGAAAAGACAAAAAATCACAGATTGACCAGAGACAAAACCAGATTTGTTTTTTGAGACACGTGAAAAGAGAGTGGATTTGAGTCTAACTTATAGTGATCACCCGGCATAGAATTATTTCGATTGTCTAAGAATGAAATAGGGTTAACGGTAGGGTTATCTTTAATACAATCATTAAAATAAATTATAATTTTTAAGTATGTCACTACTTGCACTAATTAATAATTGACACATCAAAAGAACAAATTAGAATATATATATATATATAAATCTAATGTTACTCATAGTTAAATAATCAAAAACTATAATTGAAATTCATAAAAGCTAGATAATGAATTGCAAGTTCAAGTTGGTATTTTAACGCCCTTAGTACATCTGATTTTAATATAGATTTGGCTACCTTTTATTTTTAAATATTTTTAGGAAAACTGAACCCGAACTTATCCAAACCAAATTGAGCTCAACTTGTCTCGGGTCGGTTATATTCGGAGGTCGGTTCAGTTTTGATGCTAGAAAGATGAATCGAAAACCGACTAGTTCAATTTCGCTTGACTCCAAATTTGAACTGAACTGAAGCGAACCATGTCGAGGGCTACTCACTATTATATCATTTGTTACATACATGTTTTCAAAATTGTATTTTGACTATGGCTTTAAAAAAGACATGTCCTATTAACATTATGTCTCATCTAACACTAAGCATGCGTAGTAGATGATAATTACTAGTCATTTATACTGAAATTTGATGAGTTTGATATGGTATCAACCTATACTTATCCCATAGTAAATTTATACAGAGTAGTATGAATCGAATGGAATGGATTTAACATTGGTTCATGTTTAATTGTGGGAGAGAGAGTGAGAGAGAGAGAATGTCAGAGATGGCCAATAAAAGCCCGTGAAGGTGAATCCTGTCTTGTTCCTCCTCACATTCTCTCTCTCTATATTTTTTTTCTCTCTCGTCTGCTATATATACCAATGTCATGGCCGGAAAACCAGTAAACAAACCACTCTCTCCATCTGTACCCCACGTTCAAATCAAAGTTCGTTTTCACTTCCATGGCTTCTCTTTTCTTCCTCTCAATTATCTCTCTCCTCCTCCTCTTCTCTTTGTCTGCTGCATCGCAACACCATCATTCGTATGAACGAACCCATTTCACAGCGCCGGCACTAACAGCGCAGCAGCAGTCGGCCTTGTCTGTCCTGCCGGAGATCCGACAAGCCTGCAGGGCGACCCGATTTCCAGACCAATGCGAAACGTCCTTGTCTCGATCATCTTACATCCCTCCGTCTCGATCATCTTACATCCCTCCAAACCGGTTCAGATCATTCAATCTGCCATCCTGGTCTCGTTCGACAACCTCAAAACTGCCCAATCAATGGTGGAGGCTATTCTGAAGGAGTCCACGGGAAATCAGAACCGCACAGGCGCCGCCAAAATCTGTCAGGAGGTGCTCACATACTCGGACTACCGCATCTCATCCACTAATGAGGCATGACACGTGAACAAATAAAAAACTGCCGAGCATGGATGAGCGCCGCCCCTCTGTACCAATATGATTTTTTGTCGGCGCTCAAATACGTAAACGATGCACATTTGGTGGACAAAACGATGTCGTTTTTGGATTCCCTGATGCGGCTGTCGAGTAATGCGCTTAGCATTATTGTCGCGTACCATGTTTTAGGCGACAAGACTGGATTGTGGGGTCCACCCAAGACCGAAAGGGACGGCCGGACGGGTATTGGGAGGGAGGAGGGTCGGATTCCAAATTCGGCAAAGTATTTGCGTCGGAGTTGACACCAAACATAACGGTGTGTAACGATGGAAGCGATGGTTGTTACGAGACTGTACAAGAAACCGTGAATGCCGCACTAGGGGTGAGCAAAAAAATCGAGAATTGAAGAACCAGATCAGAATCGACAATTTGATCCGGTTCTGGTCGGTTCTGTACAAAAAAAAAAAGATTTTCGGTTCTGTATTGACCAGAACCGAAAATCCCAGTCCAGTTTCGATTCTAATGAGTCAGCTCTGTTAAAATTAGACGCCCTAATCCACCTGTAACGAACGATCGAGAATACGAAAAAAAAATAACACACAGATTTATAGTTGTTCACTCTCGTTGTAAGAGCTACTTCTGTAACGACCCTAACACTGTACCCAATGTCCCGTACATATTTTTTTTTTATCCTTATACTTTAAATAAACTCTAAGCGGAATTTAAAACCGAAATCTATGTTGTAAACCGTTTAAAACAAATTCCTTGATAACATAAAACAATTTAAAAATAATTATTTAAAACACTTAAAACCAATTAAAACAAACAATTAAAAGGGGAGGGCAAAACTGTCAAAGCCGTGACCAAAGGGGAGGGGCGATCGATCTCCTAATTCAGGAGATTGATCCCTGAAGCATCAACAGGAGGGGCGATCGATCGCCTCCCTGTGCCAGCGATCGATCGCTGCTTCAGAAACAGGGAGGGGCGATCAGTCGCCCCCCACCCCGCGCCCAGTCGCCTAAATCCATCGGCGATCGGAAGCCACCCTTCGGCGATCGGTAGCCTCTCCCTTTTGTGATCTAAAAATGTAAAAATGCTCTCTGGAATCCGAAATTCCAGAGAGCAAAACACCAACTTTAAAAATGCTCTATGGAGTCTGAAATTCCAGAGAGCAAAACACCAGCTTTCTCATTTCCTAAATTACACAACCTATACACACGTTAAACTTTCGGGAAAACAATTTGCATGGATACGTTTGAAAACCGAGTATATCCACCTATTTTAAATCATCAACAATTCATAAAAATCTACATAAAAAAACCTTAACCAAAACGTTTTATAAACAGTTTCACCAAAACCTTGAACTATCAAATATAAACCTATCAATTAATATAAACCTATCAACTATCTAGAACCAAACATCCTAAAATGTTTCTAACTATACAATCATCCACACGACAATTCCCAAAAACCCTCAAAACACCTAACCATGAGTCCCACGGGTCAAAATACGCCTCGACTGCGCCAGCACACTCCCGCGACCATCCTCCGTCAACTGCATCACTCCTCAGGTGGAGGGATCTCGTCCTCACCTATGTCGAAGTCACCTACACCATACAGACACCTATGAGATAAAAATCTCAGCAAGCTCTCGTAAATGTAAATGTCTGCTATGCATATGAGTTCAAAAATCGTGTAGCATTTTCTTTATCTTTACTCTGTGGGTGTCACCGAGATCTCAGCCCCCTAACCGGAGAGAGCACATCCAGCGGTCGGACTACTCTTTCCAGCTAGAGGAGGGGGGTACACGCTTACAACACGTACAGCCGTGCTTGAACCCCATCTCGCATGACCTATAACTGTATAACTGTATGAGTACGTATTAGATGTGGTATTGTGACAAACCCGTAGTCGATCTTCACAATAGGTCAAGCCCCCCTCCAGGACACATCACCATTTTCTTAAAACATCGTGCGAAAATTCATTTTCATGCTCTTTTAAAACACGTGATGCGTGAACAGTTCAATATAAACATAAGCAAGCAACATGTGTACCATCAAGAATATAAATGCATAAACTATAAAACAAATCAACCTAACTACCCAACCAAAACAATTAAACAAGCACGTCACCAAAACTCCTCGAGACGACTTCGACGTACGGTGTAGGCCAATCGGCCAAAGAAGATCACGTGAACTTACCTCGTGTCCGTTGCAGCTCAAGCTCCGTCCACGAGCGTTGTTTGTCTGAGGCAAAACACAATATTCGCCGTTAAAACTAATTTCAGCTACTAAACGTCCAAATTAACAAAACCTTAACTAAAGAAATTTCCTATAGCTTTAATCAAATTCATTGAGCTATTTCATAGAGCAATTACACGCTCGGCACCTCAAATCCCTAATTACGAGCTTTTCCTAAATCTCGAATTTTCACAAAATTTAACATTCGTCCTAAATCAATTAAGTTCGTCCAATAACGTTCAATACGTTCACTATATCCTTAATTACGGCAAACCTATCGATTTCGAACCCTAAATCTCGATATTTACGATAACCCTAAACGAAAACCTAACTGTATAACTTTCTAAAAATCAAAAATTAACGCTCTAAAACTATAGATTCATACCTAGAGCGTTGATTGGAGGAGAAAACGTGAAGAACGGAGGAGGAACCGGTCGCCGGCGTGGAGAGAACGTCGACGGCAGAGAGAATCGCGTGAGGGAGAAGAGAGAATAGCTCTCTGTGTTTTCGTGAAGGCAGAGAAGAAATGAGGAGAAAGAAAAAGTTTTGTTATTTTATAATATTGATGTGGCAGATTACCGTTTTGCCCTTGCATTGTTTTTATATTCGTCGTTTGTTTCGTTAATTAACTAGCTATTCGATTCCACCAAATCTCCTTATTTCACCAATAAGTCCAACTTATTATTTGAGATTTATTAAAACTGTCCGTTCACAAATCGGACCTCGTTTACTATTTTTACTAAAATGTTTTTCATATTACGAGAAACGTAATTACTCGAAATATAGCGTTATTACTCCGAAAATTCTTGTAAATTCCTTAAAATTCTCATTAATCGTTAGGATCCCATTAACATTTTCTTTTAGTAAAACGAGATTGATTTGACATATTTACAAAAATGTCATCAAATATTATAATATAAAAATCCCATAAAGCCGGGTATTATAACGTCCACTAGCCGCTGACAGATTTTACTAAGATCAAAAACGAGTTATAACGGTTTTTACCTCACACTCTCGGTTACTCTTTCTTGTCACTCGATAACCTAAATACGTCTTTATATACTAGATGATTTAGGGTTACAAAATAACAAGGTACATAATGACTAAAATACTCTCAAACCTAAATTAGGCTCCATAACTCAACAATCTCTTACTTGGAGACTAATCTCATCATCTCTCTATTTGTACCGGCTTCATTTCAATGTCTCATCCAAGAAGTCCGACTGATAACTCAACAAGCTCATTTAGAACCGACCCAGACCACATTGTTGCCCTAAGTTACAACTACAAACATCAGGCTCGAGCTTCAGAGTTCAGACAATCTCTTTTCTCTTCTCATCATCGCGAATCGTAGACGCTGATTACCGAAAACTCGCCCTCGCACTCGCACTCGCACTCGCCCTCGCCCTCGCCCTCGCCCTCGCCCTCGCCCTCGCCCAGTCACCATCGCCAAAAGCTCGCGGTCTCCCTTGCCCAGTCTCTCTCACCGTTGCCCAATCACCCTCGCAGCTCGACCACTCGTCCGACGATTACGAGGTAAGCTTTTTTGCCTTTGATTAGCATTTGTTTATCTCTTCATCTAATCATGTGATTTTTACAGTTCTTCGTCTGATTTTGCTGTGCAGTTTTTTGTTATTGGTGTTCGATCTTCACTGTTGGGTGGATTCTGTTTCAATCGAGCATTTCAAACCAAAGGTTTGGTTCTGTTCTTTCTATTTTCTGTTGTTATTGATTCAATTTCGCTTTTGTTTGGACTTTGGAGCACTCCTTCGCTTCACCGAGAGAGTGTCGAACTTGTAGTGTAAAAATTTATTTCTGATCTGTTTGTTTAGTGTATAGTTCCTAACCCTGCTCGCCCTCGCCCTCGCCCTCGCCATCGCCAGTCACCATCGCCAAAAGCTCGCGGTCTCCTGCCCAGTCTCTCTCACCGTTGCCCAATCACCCTCGCAGCTCGACACCGTCCGACGATTACGAGGTCAAGCTTTTTGCCTTTGATTAGCATTTGTTTACTCTCTTCATCTAATCATGTGATTTTTACAGTTCTTCGTCTGATTTTGCTGTTGCAGTTTTTTGTTATAGGTTCGATCTTCACTGTTGGGTGGATTCTGTTTCAATCGAGCATTTCAAACCAAAGGTTTGGTTCTGTTCTTTCTATTTTCTGTTGTTATTGATTCAATTTCGCTTTTGTTTTGGACTTTGGAGCACTCCTTCGGCTTCACCGAGAGAGTGTCGAACTTGTAGTGTAAAAATTTATTTCTGATCTGTTTGTTTAGTGTATAGTTCCTAACCTGTGCTGTAAAATTTTAGTTATGATTTTACGAAAGAGAATGAAATTGTGTAAAATTTTCGTCTTTCTGTTCTGATCTGTTTAGGGTAAAAAAAAATTTGTAATGAAAAAAATGGTACCGGACCAGAACCGGAACTGCAATTCTGGTTCGGTTTTGGTTCGATCCTCAAGAAAATTTTAACGGTCCCAATCCTAAAAATTGAAAACCGAATTTTATTAGTCCGATCTTAATTTTCTTCAAAATCGGATCGAATCGGATCACAATCACTCTTATGCCTCACCCAACAACGATGCGGCTCAGAAGTTTGTAATTCACATAAAACAAGGAGTTTATGAAGAGACAGTCAAGGTGATTGTAACATCTTAATTAGTCCTAGAGAAATCGATCCGCAATAAGGTCAAAACGATGCCATAACTGCTCAAGGAAGAACTGACTCGGCCCAATCGAGTCAAAAATCAAATTCTGGTAGATGAATCATGATCGTCCAACTAGAGCGTGATTAACGGCTTTAGTGACTCTTCCGTGTGCTGTAGAGAATCGTTCTCAGTTGGCTTGCCAGCTGGGATGGTTGGCCGGTGATCTGACATATTACAAATTTTTTTACTTCCACTTACATTATTATTATTATTTTAAAATATATAGAGAAACATTTTGACAAACTTCATAATTTATACTTTGAAAGCATTATTAATTTATTAATAAATAAATACTAAATTGTTTAGTTATTGGAGAAAAACAATTGTGGTAATCAAATAGGAGGAAACGAAGGACAACGTATTGTTTCAGAAAACACTACAAGCCCACAGAAAAAAAAAAATCTATAGAATAGTCCGCACGTGAAGTTTAGGTTTCAGGTATAAAAACTGAAGTTAATTAGTATTAGTCGGAATAATTAAAAATAAAATAGAAAATAATAATAAATAAATAAATCATAAATGTAATAATTTTGAGTTCCACCCATAGAGAGATGCGTGAATTTTCAAGGTGCTAATTCATTTAGTCATCTTCATTCTTATTTCAATTATAAGATGTAAGATTAGAATGTAAATTAACATGACTCGCAAAAAAAAATATTAAGGCATAAGGTCATGAAACTTTAAGAAACTAAGTGAATCGTTCAACTACTAGGCACAATTGATGAAGTAAATTAAAAATATTTAACTGACAAATTGATGTACCACACGGATGTATGCTAGGTCACGACCAAGATAATTAACAAACTATTATATTTTTATTTATTTTGCAGGACCCTTCAGAGATAAGGACAACTTACAAAAGAGTCATCTTGCAGAATAGTGTGCATGAAGGACATTAAAAGCATGCAAGGATGGAATGAAAAAGGGGAATTACCAAAAATGACCATAAAGTATGTGTATTTTCCGATTCCAACTACAAACAAAATTTTTTAACAATTCAAACCATCACGTTTTGAAAATCTGCCAAATATAATCACGCCGGACGGACGGACGCGGATTGAGTCTGTCCAGACTTAAATTGGCCCAAACCCGGACGGACGCACAAAATTAGCGTCCGTCCCCAGTTTTTCGTTCAATCAAAATCTGCCACATAGTCGCCACGTAGCCCGTTCGGACTCTGTAAATCCCGTCCGTCCGGGTCCTCGATTATAATCGCTCAAGGCCGGGTATTCACAGTGGCTAGAATTCGTTTTCTCTCGACGCTCTACAAATTTCTTGTGCGATTCTCAAGCGAAAAAACGCATCAGATAATAGCTTACTCATTTTGTATTGATTTAGTTTAAATTTTTACGTTTAGAACGCAAAAATCCGAGCCCTAGGTCAAAATCACCCTTTTAGAATTACCCAGACAGACGCTATTTCAATCCGTTCGTCTAGGTGATCATAGCCTTAACCCGGACGGACAAACCAATATTGAGTCCATCCGAGTTATGGCTGTGAAGGCCGAGTTTCACCGGGCTCTGATTTTCGCCACGGTTCGAGTTATTGTGGCTAATCTTGGAACTTTCCAATTTGCAGACTTTACGAAAATAGCAGATAAAATTGCTTATAAACAAAAGAAGGATTCGACGTCACAAGGTGGACCATCGAAGCGGCCAACGATGTCATAGCCATCTCCACTGCCCTCACAGCCACCTCGACCTCCACGGGCCTTGCAGCCACAATTACCGGCCCCACAGTCAGTTTCACGGGCCTCAGAGCCACATCCACATGCTCCACAGGCACCTCCAAGGGCCTCACAGCCACTGCCCAGCTCCTCGGCTCCTAGTTCGTCACAGCCAGCCACATCGACCTCACAATCGAAGGACTTTCGCAGTCAACATTGTCGAGAGCAATATCAGCTGGATATAGTACACCGAAAGGTGTCGTTGACAAAGATGGTGGACTTTACAGGTTGAGCCAATTATTCTTACAAATTATTTCTACAATATTTCGTTGAACTAGTCTTATTCATTTGTTATTAAAAATTTTCAGGATGGGAGTCCTTAGAGATAAAAGAAATGTTTGACAGAATCGGACTTCAAGGACTCTACACTATTCGGGGAGTCAGCTGTGAAAAAATGGTTCGCATATTCTATGCGAACATGAGATTTTCTGCGAGGTCGGGAGTTATAAAGACCTACATAATGGGTGAGGAGTATGAAGTGACGCCACAGGTTGTGAATGAGGTGCTTGGCTTTCACGCAGAAGAGGCAGAAAAGTACTACCATGCCCAGAAAAAATGTCTCGTGCTCGCCACAGCGGAGGGGACAGCGTTCATTAGACAGATTCATCGGAACGCTGATATTGTGGATATCGTGAAGCCAGGAGCGAAAGATATGAATGTGAAAGCTCGCGTCATCCACAACCTTATAGCACACACCATTCTACCGTGCGTTGGACATAGAGATCATGTTAGCTACATGTGTTTCTATGTCATGGAGAAATTGTATAGCGGTAACTTCTTCAACCCCGGCTATGTGATTCTGAGTCACATTAGTGAGATCTCACGCACACGGACCAAGAACCTCGCGTACACTGTCTTGATTCAGAAGATTATTATGCATTTTCACATTCAGTTACAGCGAGGGGCACAGACTATACCACAGCGGCTCGCGGATGCATTCGGCAGGCTGCATTTGGTGAAGATGGGGCTGCATGAGGTCGACGGAAGGTGGACGGAGGGGAATGATGTTCGGTCCCCTCCTGTGCTGCAACACCCTCGTCGAGGGCAACTCCCCCCTCAGATCGTGCCTCCCACGGATATGGCTTCTATTAGGACGCTGATAGAGACTGTTCTAGCGGAGGTGCAGGCTATTCGAACAGAGGTGGTGTCTGTTCGAACGGAGGTGCAGACTGTTCGATCAGAGGCAGCGTCTGGTCAAGCAGACATTATGGATTACCTCAGAGATATGATGGAGTACCACAGAGAGACCAGACGGATATTCCAGGATTGGATGGAGGTCCATACCTTTGATCCCGACGATCTTGGGAGAGGTGATGCCGATGGTGACGATGATGAGGTACTCCTGACCGGGGGTGGAGATGACGAGGTTGTGCTGCCGGGGGCTGGAGATGACGAGGGTATGCTGCCGGGGACTGCAGATGACGACGCTGCCCAAGCTTAGGTATATTTGAACCTATTTTTCTCATTATTAATTACATTTCAACTCATTATAATCTAACTTTCTTTTATTACGTGCAGAGAGGGGACAATAGAGGGCGATGCATAGAGACAGAGATTTTTTTGTAAACTTTGATGATGTACTGTATTTGGATGATGAAAATTTGTAGTACTTGTAGTTTGATATTCATTAATTTGATGTACATTAGTTATATTTATTTTTGTTGGATGCAATTGATGTTTGAGGCAAAATATTGGAACTATTTGGATATTCAAATATGCAAGATGATACTAGCTGTGGGGGAGACTAAAAACAAAGGAAACTCTGCCCAAATTTCTAATTTTTTTCTCACTTTAATTATAAAAGGAACATTAGAAAAGTTGAATTTGGGCATTATAAAATACAATTTGCTGTACAAACTATAAGATACATCAAATACGCATAAAATAAAGATGATCCGCTCCCCTCCATCTGTATGTCATCGTCTTCCATCATTCTCTCTCATGGCGTGTTTCTTCAAAGGCTATGAGCCTTCAAAGAAGACCGGGATATGGTACCGTGGGCAAAAAGATAGTTGTCCGAGCGAATCATTTTCTCGTGAAACTTTCGGACAAAGATATCCATCATTCTCTCTCATGGCCCCTTTCCTCATTGCCTGTAGTAGATTCCGGCACGTATTGAGAGTTATATTAGAAGATAATAGCGAAATTTTGTTTATGAGAATAATAGTAAAAATGTACCTGTGTCCAGCCAACGGTTCAGAAACCCATAAATGTGTCACGTGAAGTGGATCCCCTCTCAAAACATGTGCGTGTTTCTTCAAAGGTTTTGAGCCTTCAAAGAAGACCGGGATATGGTACCGTGGGTAAAAAGATAGTTGTCGGAGCGAATCATTTTCTCGTGGAAGTTTCGGACAAAGATATCCATCATTCTCTCTCATGGCCGCTTTCCTCATTGCCTGTAGTAGATTCCTGCATGGATTGAGAGTTATATTAGAACATAATAGCGAAATTTTGTTTATAAGAATAATAGTAAAAATGTACTTGTGTCCAGCCAATGGTTCGGAAACCCATAAATGTGTCACGCGAAGCAGAAGCACGTGAAGTAGATCCCCTCTCAGAACATGTGCGACTGTTATGCCCCTGACGTCCACATTTACAACATGTCATCGTAGACTTCTTCTTAGAAGTCAGAACACGCGGTCCACGAGAAGAGGTAGAAGGCTCATCGACATCGCGAATTCTTTTCTTCTTTGGCCTACCAGGTTGAGGCCTTCTCTGACCCGGAATGATTGGGGTCCTATTCTCTGTTTCTAGCCACATTTGTTGCCCATTAATGGGACGAATGAAGTGCGACTACATCTCCAGATATGTGTCTCGATGATAATATATATGAACATAATCTTCCATCGGCTTTCTCATCAAATTAATGCATGCAACGGCGTGAACACAAGGGATTCCAGAAATCTCCCACCCCCGACATGCGCACTCGCCTTCATTAAGGTCAACGATATATTGTTCGTTGCCGTTGCTAACCTGAACGAATGAGTGTATGGTAGGTAGTATAAGCGTTTCAGTTAGGACATGGTGAAAGAACTCACTAATGCAACGTAGGATAACATAGGAAGGATACCTTGCGAAACATTGAGAGTAGAATTCTAGTTGGGAAGCTCACGTTGAAATAGTTATTAAGATCCGTGAAGTGTCCAGGAATGGAGCCAATTATAGTACTGTTGACAAAGAAGTTATACAGGAGCATTACTAGAGAAATGTAGACTCGGATGATTGTGATAGTGACTAAGGTTAAGGCCAAAGAACTTGTAACCAAGTTTAGTGTACTGCTCTGATATAGATATAGAAGTTGTTATACCAATAGATGGATAAGGTCGTAGTCGTAGTATAGTTGAGATTTGGTGTTAAAGTAAGTAAATTAAGAAGGCTTCGAGGAGCTTGAGGTGGTTAGATACATATTTGGTAAACGAGAGATTAAGAAAGTTAGAAACTAAAGGAATTCAATTTGAGGATTAGAAATTAGAATAGAGGGGAGTTTGGATTACAACCTGAGTGTCGTTAGGAATCCTGGAACGGTAGTCAGCCCAAATGACGTTAGGAGGTTGAAGTTATTTCGAGTATTGAGGATACGAGACAATTTTTAGTAGAAACAAATTAATAAGTGAGAGAGAGTTTAATGTTTGGGTGACTAAATGCAAACCAACACGTGCTCGGGACGTTAAGTGTGAAGTGCACAGTTAGAGGTCGTTTGGTGAAGACTTAGAGATTTGGTATGATGTGATGCGTGAACTGAAAATGAGGGTTACGATTAGGAAGTTAATGTAGAAATTTGGTAGGTGTGCATCCCGATTCTGGATAGGATCGAGGGAATTGCGTTGAGGTATGGGTTACAGCCCGGAAATTTGATGAAATTGTAGGCATTCAATTTAACTGGCGTTAGGAAGCTTAGGTGTAGCTCTGACCTAAGGGGCAGCGGAAGAAAAACGTCGATAAAGAGTGAATTTTGAAGTTTGTATTATTAAGAGATTTAACCTGCGAGTGATTAAGTGAAGGTCGAAAGTTGGTATACGTTTCGATTATGGATTGAGCCAACGAGATTACTGAGAAGTTTAGGTAAATCAAGTGGAAAATTAAAGATTTGGTTGTGCTCGATGCTTGAGTAAGGACGTACACAGTCCAATCGAGAGTAGAAAATACGAATGTAACGCTGATGTTGGAGAGTTTTGGTTTAGAACCACGAAGAATGACCGTAAATAAAGAGGCTGAATCGAAGTATACTGCCACATGACATGAGACGTTAGTATCAAGGACTATGTGGTATAACAAATTTTGAGGACAAAATTTTAAATAAGGTGGATGAAATGTAATACCCCGCTTTAAGGGATATTATTATTTTAATATAAAGTGGCATTTTTGTAAATATGTCAAATCAAGTCTGTTTTGCGAAAAGAAAGCGTCATTAGGATCCTATCGACTAATTGGAATTTTAAGAAATTTATAGGATTTTTCGGAATAATGACGCTATATTTCAAGTAATTAGATTTATCGTAATATAAAGAATGTTATAGTAAAAATAGTAAGCGAGGTCCGAATTGCGAGCGGACAGTTTTAATAAATCTCTGCTAGTAAATAGGAGTTATTGGCAAAATATGGAAATTTGGAAAAGTCGGATTGTTAGCCAATTAACGAAACGAAGGAAGAAAATCAAAAGAAGGGCGAAATAGTAATTTGTAAAGTCAAAATTTTAATTTAAAAACCAAACCTTTTCTTCCTCCAGACACACTTCACGAATTCATTTTTTTTCTTTCCTTCTTTTCTCCTGCGACCAGAGAGCTCCTCTCTGCCGACGACAAAAATTCAACGATCCGACCTCCGTTTTCCTCCGTTCTTCCTCCGGTTCTTCACGTTTCCTCCTCCAATTGACGTGCTAGGTATGAACCTACAATCTTAGAGATTTTATTTCGATGTTTATGGAGTTTTAAACAATTAGGTTTCGTTTAGGTTTTGTTATAAATCGAGATTTAGGGCTCGAAATTGATAGATTGTTATAGTTTACGAACGTATTGCACGTATTAAACGTTATTGGAATGGAGTTAGGACGATTTAGGAGAAATGTTAAATTTGTAAATTTCGGATTTTCGGAAAACTCGTAAATTGGATTTCAGGGTATCGAGCGTAGATTAATGGATTAAATGCCTCGATAAGTTAAGTTGGAATGTTAGGAAATTCCTTTAGTTAAGGTTTTGACAATTAGACGTTTATTAACTTAAACTCGTTTTAACGTCAATCCTTGTAAATTGCTTAGGTGAACAGCGCTCGTGGACGGAGCTTGAGCTGCTTTGGACACGAGGTAAGTTCTCGTGATCTTCTCTGGCCGATTGGCCTACACCGTACGTCGAAGTCGTCTCGAGGAGTTTTGTTGATGCGTTTATTTAAATTGTTTTGGTTGGGTAGTTAGGTTAGTCGTTTATAGGTTATGTTTGTTTATCGTCTTGATGGTACACATGCTGGTTGTTTACTTTATGCATTTGACTGCTCATGCATCGCATCTGTTAAAGCATCTGTTTAAAAGAACGAACGAAATGAATCTACGTAATCTGTTATCTGGTCACGGCGAGGTGGTTTAGCCTCGGTGACATTCTGTCTGCGACCTAATTAAAAAGTAAAATGAACCAACGAATGAAATGAATCTACGTAATCTGTTATCTGGTCACGGCGAGGTGGTTTAGACCTCGGTGACATTCTGTCTGCGACCTAATTAAAAAGTAAAATGAACCAATAGAATCTACGTAATCTGTTATCTGGTCACGGCGAGGTGGGTTTAGACCTCGGTGACAATCTGTCTGCGACGTAATGAATCTGTTATCTGCATGTTTTCTGAATGACATACGCATCTGCACGCATCTGCATTTACTAAAGCTTACTGAGATTTTTATCTCATAGTGTGTTGTATGGTGTAGTGACCTAGACATCGAGGCAAGTGAGGACGGTGTCCCTCCTCCTGAGGCATGATGCAGTTGACGGGGAATGCTCGCGGGAGTGTGTTGGCGCAGTCGATGCTTAACCGACCCATGGGGAAGTATGTATAGATTTTGGGGTTATTGAGATTTTTTGGGTTGATAGTTGTATAGAACATGTTAGGATGCTTGGTTCTGGTTAGGGGTTAGAGAATATGTTTGATGTTTCAAATGTTTTTGGTTAAACTTTATATAAAACGCTTTGTTTAAACTATTATTTAATGTTATGAAAATGTTTTGAATGGTTTTAAGATTGTTACGGATATGCTCGGTTTTTAGAACTATCCACGCAGTTGGATTTCGCAAAGTCCACTGCAAGTTGGTCGAGTTTAAGTTATAAGTTGGTTATGTTATTGATGATAAATGGGAAAAAATACGTGAAGTTTGCTCTCTGGAATCGGATTCCAGAGAGTGTTGATTAAGTGTTTCCAGAGAGCAGATTGGTTAGGGAAAATGAAATTACAGAGATCACTGGTAAGTAAAACAAAATAGAAAGGAGGAGAACTGGTGCTCGATGTCAGCGAGCGATCGCTGCACGATGCAGCGATCGAGCGCTGCACTCGATCGCTGATGCAGCGATTGTGCGCTGCATCTTTCACTCGGCAGAAAGACAGAACTGCCCTCCCAGTTTTAATTGTGATTTTAAATTGATTTTCATTTAAATTAATAATTGTTTTAAATTGTTTTAATTATTAATAGTTTTGTTTCGAATGGTTTAAAAGTTAGATTTCAATTCCGATTTCGATTCTGGTTTCGATTTCGGTTTAGATTTCGCCTTGAATTTAGTTAAAGTTATTAGGATAAAAAAAAAATATAGTTCGGGAAAATGGGTACAGTTTTAGGGTCGTGACAAATATTCACCGCCGTGAGTAATTGGCCGGGGCAGGCTCCCTTCAGACGACATTCATCTAAACAAATAAGAGGTCTGGCCATATCCAACAAACCTGCTTTGCAAGCAGCCATACACATGTACATTCTTTTAAACATCATCTTCTCATTTCTATCATCAACCACCAGGTCACCATCTATTACTAGTGTGCTACTTGGATTTGATCTTAATATTTCAGCTCCGTAAGAACGAAGTATCTTCAGTTGTTTTTCGTTCCTCCCGTAATTACCTTATTTTGTTTGGGTTCTTCCTCTTCTCGCAAGGCTTGGCTTAATGTTAACTTTATGTTCCCGCCTCACTGTCTCGATAATATCAGGAATGAGTCAGTCAGGTTGACTTTTGAACCTATCTGAATAAGTTGTTGCCAACAACTTTGCTGCAACATGTCGATTATCCAATACCCTTACGCAATTGTGATCATTACAGTATGACTTTATTTGGAAGGTGGCCTCATTTTGCATGCCCGACGCATGCAAATGCCATTGACAATCTACTCCTTCACATTTTACCGTCAGTCTGTTCCTCCCACTTTTAACAATCTTGATATCATATCATTTTTTCAAAAAATAGTCTCGTATTTCATTTCTAATGGCCTGCAAAGATATATATTTTCTACTCAAAGCAAAATCACCAGAATCTACAGCCCTTGTTTGTCTGCTTTGCACCTCGTCATCCTCAGAATTGAATGGTGTTCGTAGCTCATCGTCTAAAGTTTTTGAAATTGAACACACTTGTATTTCTCCATCACCCTCTAAGTGATCAAATGCTTGAATATCACCATATATGGGAGCGTCCTCCTCCATATACCAGTCTATGTTCGCAGGCTCATTTACATCATCCAATCTCTCAGCCATTTGCGACAATTATCTGTAAAAAAAACAAAATGTTATTCAAGTTAAACAATATCCTATGAATTCAATACAAAATAGTTTTGACAATAATATAATTTCATATACACCCAATAAACGAACAGAAAAATTGAAAAAGAAAAAAAAAACAAATTCAATATATTTGGTTTCGGCCGGACGGACGTATTTTTACGCGTCCGTCCGGGTCGCAGTTAATGAAGAGACTCGGACGGACTCCTTTTTACGCGTCCGTCCGGGTTGCATTTAATGAAGAGACTTGGACGGACTCTTTTTTACACGTCTGTCCAAGTTGCATACCCAGACGAATGCTATATTTCCCCGTCCGTCCGATTGCCACATTTTTCCCATTATCGAATTAGGGCTCGGATTCTAACGTTATTTATGTTAAAACTTTAAGAAAATGAATCAGAATTTATAAAGAAATTACCACAAACGCTTTTTTTTCGTAACTCTACGAAAAATTTGAAAGCTTCGAGTGAAAAGTCCAATTTCGTTGCCTTTTGTCGATGTTTTTTTCGCCGGTGAAAAATCTAACTTTCCCCTTTTCACTGGTTTTCATATTGAGGACCCAGACGGACGGAAAAATATACCGTCTGTCTGGAAAATTTTTAAGTTAACCCGGACGGACGGGATTTACAGAGTCCGAACGGGCTACGTGGCGACTACGTGGCAGATTTTGATTGAACGAAAAACTGGGGACGGACGCTAATTTTTTGCGTCCGTCCGGGTTTGGGCCAATTTAAGTTTGGACGAACTCAATCCACGTCCGTCCGTCCGGCGTGGTTATATTTGGCAGATTTTCAAAACGTGATGGTTTAAATTGTTAAAAAATTTTGTTTGTGGTTGGAATCGGAAAATACACGTACTTTGTGGTCATTTTTGGTAATTTCCCAATGAAAAAACATGCATGGATCCAGGGTTTATTAGGATTTCAATTCAATAAGCTACATTTTTATTCGATTTTAATATTTTAGCCGTTTGAATAAGAACCAATTCTTGGGTCCCTTGTTTGGTATTTTTGTTAAGGATTGCCATTCTCAATTGAGAATTGGTTCAAGTGTCTTGGAAATTCAGAAAACAAACTTATTTGCTTTTGCAAATCCTTTGCATCTTTCTTTTTGCTTTTCTCGAGGCCGTTAGAATCGTATATGATGTCTTGCCCATTCGCGAGAGTTGATCAAGATTATTCTTATTTCAACCTCTTTTTTCATTTTTTGGAAGTGAAAAACTATAGTGAAGTTAAGACTCTCACAAATTATCGAGTTAGAGAGCTACTCATCAAACGAATTAGCCTTTGAACTAGAATGGTGTCTTTGGCATCAAATCCGACTAACTTGTGTTAATCAAATCATAACTTTCTTTCCATTTAAATTTTGAGAGATTACTCCACACTGATAATGTGCTGAGTTGTCAAAAACTCTCAATATCCTCATTTTCCATCACAAATACTTAAAAATGTGCATATTGAAATAATAATCACAAGAAAATAATCATTGAATCTTAATTATAGTGAAAAACAAAGAACAAAATTGAATGACTAAAGAAAGGGAAGACGATTTGTAGCATTCATTGATCATGTATGGTGTAGTTTCTAAGAGTCGTTGGTCGGGTTTGAAATATGTCTTGTTTATTCAACAATAAAGATACAATAATGCTCCTTCTACACTATAATTTAACACATTGACATAACATCTTTGATTTATTGATTGATCAAACTAATATAATATTTTAATTGTTTTTTTACCTATCCTAATTATTGTACTAATCTAAAGACTGACGTGTAAGCAACACGTACATAAAAGAAAATTGAGTGAAACCTAACATTATTCGTAAAGAAATACATTAAGGCGTAAGGTCGCAAGATTTCTATAAACTAAGTGATTCGTTCAACTATAAAAACAAATTGATGAAGTGAATGAAAAATCTCAAGAGATGAAAACTTGAAGATGCATGTTGATATAATATCACTTATGTAAATCAAGATGCAACCAACTTCAAATCCAAAGTTAAAGATTCATCTCAAGATATGATAGACTCAATGACAAGATCAAGAACAAAGAAAATGCGTGAAGCCTTACATGGATTGATTCTAAAATTCCAAGAAAAAGATTCTTTTTAATAAGAACCGAAATTAATAAATATGTTAAGTATTGAAGATGATGTTTTGGAAGAAAAGAAGACCGAAAATACCTAAAGATTTAGTGGTAAGTGGGATGGAAGAGCAACAACAAAACATGCACATGCAAAATCTATACAAGATTTTATTTTCTCAATCAAATTGACAAACACTTATTTTTTAATTCTTGAAAGAATGTGTAGCACAAATTTAGGAAGAAGAGCCACCAAATTCATCAATCAAATTGATCCAAGTTTCTTTTTACTATGTGGTCAAAGTTTCCTTTTGTTTGGTTACCTAATTTCTCTTTGTTTTAGTCTAGTTTTCTTTTATTAAGTTTCTTAATCTTTAGATTTTCCTAATTATTTTCTTAAGATATTTTGATTATTTTAATTACTTTTGTAGCCTATTTAAATACATAAATCATACGATATAATGACATCAATATACACGATTTGAATTTACGTTTGGTGAGAAATTTTTTTTTAGTTCTTTATAAAAAAATAGATTTTTTTCAAGTCAAAACTTAAAAAATCAACTTGATAGTTTTGATTCTAACCACAAATTTAGTTACGGATTAAGTTCTTTGTTTGATAACTTTGGTTCTGTCGATAAGATTCGATTAAAGTCAAATTTTTTATACTTGATTTCAAAAGCATTCCTGAGTTTCTATTTCGCATTGTTGAAGGGTCTTGAGTTTGATATATTCATAGTTCTCATCAATCACGATAAATATAATAATTGAAAACTGATAAATGTCGGTGTGTTTGAGCGCAAAGCATGTATAGAGCTCCATTGCGCTCCACGGTTAAATTATTTCATTAGAAATTACATGTCTTAAAATAGAAAAAAAAAAAGATGTTTATATATAATATCAAAATGACAAAGTATGATTCCAAAAAATCAGCCATTTACACAGACAAAAGTGTAGACATCTTATAAGAAGGATGAAAGAAGAAACTCTACCTCATAAGCCAGCAAGATTGCCTCTTCTTATCGCAGGAGGTGATGGGGTAGATAACTCATCATCCGTCCAATTTGTCTCCCCCCAATGCCTCAACATACTCTTCCAAGAACACAAATTATCGATACATTTCTTCAATCTAGGATCCTTGATTTTTATTCTCCAATGCCCATCCGTAAAGTTTGCCTTCTCAGCTTCTCGTCTGTCCCACTCCAATTGTGCCTTCTGCTTTGATCTCAGCAAGCAAAATTGTTGCAACACCTCCGGCATTTTATCGTGCACTTTCCACCATCTTTCATGAGCAACATCGCTTGCAAACTCCTGTAATATATCAACATTCCAATTACAGTCATAGTCTCTATAACACAACCACGGCTTTAATCCTAAATAATGAAGAACGTAAAGAACAGATGGGTCAGCCCCGAAAAGCCGAGTTTTCCTTTCCTTCGTTTCTTCATCGTCTCCGATCCAAAAGTTCTTCAAGAAGTTCATGTGTTTGGGAATTCTATGCCACCATGTGAACACTTCATTCAAGTATCCTTGATCACCTCCATTGTAGGACTCAAACTCATTGATATTATCCATCAAAAGCTTAAATGTGCAATTGGACGGCTCGATTAACATGACACCGGAGTTGAAAAGAGTGCCGTTATTTCCTGTTGCTGAAATCTCACTCATTTGAAACAAGAAATCGATGTTTCTGAGAATAAGCAGATCTGCATCAATGAAGATTATCTTGTCGTAATCTGTCAATTGCCATAACCGAAACTTGCTGTAGTTCCATTCATTGTAGGCGTCTTTTTCGGCTTTTGGATTTCTAATTCTTTCTATTGTTCTTATTTTCCACCCTGCTGCCTCCAGTCCACTTCTGTGATACGAGCTTATTGTTTCATCTACAAGAATCACAAGGTCTCGGGTCGATCCGGACATGCGAATGCTTTGTGCAGCCACAATTGCTCCACAGACATAGACATGAGCTGAATGGAGAATTGTTGCATATGCTTCTCGGTGATGGTTTCCACCATAAACAAGCTCTGCCATACAAGTCATTGAGATTATAAACAAACAATTGACAAGTATATAAAAAGTATTTATATACAATTTTTAGTAAGTAGCATCTGTAATCTATCGTAGATTTCAAAAGAGTGAGAAAGATAATAAAAATGCATTACATATAATAATGTCCAAATAATATTTTTTACATAATGATTTGAGAATCTATGTTTAGTTCAGCAAGTCCATCTTTGGTTCATGAACCATTTGCCACCTTTTTGAAGCCAGAGGAAACTGAAAGGGATTCAATCGAAGTATCAACCGATCACAGATAGGCGGAGGAGGGGAAAAGATGAAATAACTCAACAACAAATAAAACTGTAACAATTAGAAATTCATATGGAAAATTCCCAATTAATTTCCCAAATCAAAATTTACCTAAAATCAATTTTGAATTTTCAAAAAAAAAATCAGAGGGTAATCACACAAATTCAGATTTTGGGGAAACAAATCCAGCATGAACTTAGTCTGGAAAAACGTCCAGAAGCATAGAAGAAAATCCGATTAGGAATCGGGTTGCTGATTTTCAGCAATCATCCCGGGGAAATTATATCCAGCTTGAACTTGGTCTGAATAGTGACCAAGTTCGAAAGGGGGATCAGAATTGGAACCGCTGGAAATCCGAGCTCACTGTTTCCAGCTCGGGAAATCCGTGGAATTGGCGGATTTCACGGGAGGCGCGGGGTGACTCCCTCCCCTATAAATAAAAGCTTTCGGTGGAGAAGGAACTCACACCACAGCTCTCTCCTCTCCTCTATCGAGTTCGTCTGAAATCAAAGAAGAGAACTTACCCCTCGGTCTCCGACGACCACCACAGCTAGCCTCCTCTGACGAAGTCTTCTCTGGCAGCCGAGCTCCGACGAACTCTCGGCCTCCACCGACAACCCATCTCCGGAGTAAGTCTCCCTCTCCGACGCTCTCTGTCTCCCTCTTCCCCTCGCTTGGTTTCTCTCCCTCACTCTCTGTTCTCACTCTCTCTTTTCCCTCGACAGAAAATGCAAGGAAGAGGAAGCTAAGGTTCAGTTTTAAAGAAACTGAACCGGTTCACTTAAGTTGAACCAGACCAAACCTGACTGAACCAGCAGTGAACCGAACCAGACCAACATTGAACCGAACCAGACCAACATTGAACCGAACCAGACCAACAGTGAACCGACCCGACCCGTACTGTTCACCGGACCCAAACCGGACCCGACCCGACCCGACTCGAACCGAACCGATCGAAGATTTATACGGTAAGAATTTCTGCTCAAACCCTTTTAAAGTTGGAATAATTCAAATGGGAATTTAATACTGATATTCGGTTTGGGCAGGATAAATTTAGAAGCCGTCCGATTAGACCCAAAACAATCCGAACGATCCGAACCGACCTAAGTTTATAACGTAAGTAAATTCTGCTCAAATTTCTTCGAAATTGAATTTATTAAGTAGGATATTAATATCAAAGATTTTATTGAGCAGGATATTATTTTGGAATTTTTGGAAATCCCGATAAACGCTAACTGTTCGGAATCTAGGTAAGTGAAATACAAGTTTTGGCTACGGCCCTACATCACAAGATTATTTTATAATTATTTTATTTTTCAGTCACACGTTTCCAATGATTGAGCACATATGTTAGAATATCGACATAGAATAGTTTAAAGAAATAGGTTATTTGCATGTGTATGAAAAAGTAAAAGAAATGCGATAGCAAAAGCCTGAACGACAGTGAGATGGTGAGCTTGAGCATATGTTTTAACGTGATAGCAAAAGCCTGAACGACAGTGAGATGGTGAGCTTGATCGTTAAAATTAAAAGTAAAAGATGACGAAGCATGAACGACAATGAGATGGCTAAGTCTTAACAGGATTCGGTAAAAGTAAAAGTAAAAGTAAAAGTTTTGCACGTATTTCCACTTACTGAGTTTTTCTCACCTTTTTGTTTTAAACTTGTGATGTAGGTGAGTTTTTGTCTGAGAAAGAAATTGCTGCAATTAAGAATCCTCCAGTGGCAAGCGAGCATACAGATGAATATCATATTGTGGATTTCGAAGAAAATGATTTAAATTAGTATGCTTTACTTTTTCAAACGATATTTAATGCTTTGACTTAATTTAAGACTTTGGAAATTATGATGAAATTTTTATCATTAAATAAAGTTTCATTTATTGCTTTAATTATGGTTTCAAGATTTCGACAAAATTTATTTTCAAAGCTTCCGCATTATTTAAGTTTTCAATTAATATGTTTTTAAATTTTAAAAATTATGATCTTAACACTCGATTTCAAAATTAAATTGGGAAAAATTTTAGGGTTTTCAAATTAGGGTTTCAGAATTTGGGGATTTTAAAATTGGGGTGTTACAAAAACAGTTTTGAAAAAAGGGGAGGAGTTGAACGGTATAGTTATGAAATAAACTAATTTTAAGTTTATCCAGCCAAAGCCATCACCAATTAATCAACCATGCTCGAAAAAAAAAACAATAACAACATGTAATGGATACTAAACATAGGTATATCTAATATGCATGAAAAAATATAAGATAACCACACATTTAATATTAATGAGAAAATGAACATGAAAAATACAACCTGAATAAATGTCATGAAACAAGTGTTCTTATTCTTTGCTATCAGAGTATTCATGCTTCTAACTATCCGCACTAATGGTGCAGCCGATGGAATTAGAGCTCAAAAACCAAAAACTTGGAAGAAAATATATTTTCTTTGAAAGAAAAATTTTGATTAATACGCAGAAGTTTTAGCAAAGCACACAGAGATAATTACTGGCCTTAACATTAAATACGATCAACTTGCCTCTAGCTCAATGACAAACAACATGATTCTTCGTTTGGAAAAAAAGATTTTGACACAATGGAATCTACGCACTAAAAGGGATGAGTACATAGTTGTGAACATTTCTTTAGTTTCAAGGAAAATGCTGATTTCTAGAAACTGCAAAATGTGGTCCTGCAAAGACAGGCATAAGCCAATTAATGGCTAAAAAGTTAATGTCTAATACAATCGCTTTAGTCAATTACATCAGAAGATGCTGGTAGAGAAAGAACAAAAAATTAAATAAAAGAGCCAAAAACATTGCTGAGACATTCTCAATTTAGACAAACACAGACAATGAGAGCAGACAGACAAGGAAAGCATCCTTTCCCTGATTGAAAAAGGATAGACAATTACATAGGTTTCATCCTAGTTATTTAAAGTTTGCTAATAATTTTCACTATATGGATTGCAGTAAAAACTCACTAAGATCACTCCCTCATTCTCCCAAACTAATACCTGCAATCTCTGGTGATACAAAATCTAAAGTAAAAATAAGCAATGTTGAACTAAAAATTATCATACAAGAATGATGGAAAATTCAGAAGAGCGAGAAAGATAGGATGAAAACTAACCTTTGCCACTGAGAGGAAGAGCAAGCTCACAAGATCCCACTGGAAACTTAAGTTTTTCTCTGAGAAGATCTAAATTCGGTTTGTATAACCAGGAATTGCCTTTACGAACAATGAGATCTTCACATCTAAACAAATTAGGGATCGGGAAGCACCTGGTAATAAAAAACAAGTATACCGGGTAATTGCCCTTCGCTGTAGCCGCAACACCTCCGGCGGCGAGCTGGAGGTGCAATCTGGCCACGTCTCTCGACCAATTCCACTCATTCCGGCACGGAACCTTGACGACGACGAGATCTAACGGTTTTCCAGCGACTTTAACCTTCGGCAGAGAAGGACAGACTGGAACTTCTGCTTCTTCTTCCTCGTCAATCCATTCTGGAAACAAGGACTCCCAGCTCACGGATTTCTGAGCTTTTTCCACGTGAAGAACGCTGTGTTCCTTTCCAGGAAAAAGTTGCTTCCATTGGTTGATTTCTCCATCGTTGAAGTTCAAAAATCCGACTCCGTGATAATCTTTCTTTTTATCACTCAGATTTTCAAGTATTTCGACGACATCTTGCCAGTCAATGTCTTCGTCGGAGACGTAGCGATGACCCGACCCGCCCCATATCCACCTGTTCATAAAAATTTGCCAGCTAAGACAGTCAAATCAGTGGTACTATTAAGTAAATTCAGAGCAAGTTCAAGGGCAGAAAATCAAACATTTTCATTTTAAATATTACAATTTTATTATATTTTTAAGATAAAGTAATATAGCCCATTACTTAAGCTCCACTTAGAGTTAACCGAGTATAAACTATTTTTTCGAAAACGCAAAGGATAATATTCATTTTATCCTCGAAGTACATATTATTTAACAAAAAGTATTTTAAAGTAATTTTTTAACAATCAAAACTTCAAAGTATGAAAAGTGATCAATTCAACCATTGTTAGCCTCTAATCTCATTTGGCATGTTCAAGTGAGATAAGAGTGGTGACTCCCACACTAAGGGGTGGTGACCCTCCGTTCTCGACAAAAAACATATCAAATGATATCGGATATTTTACCACATGTTTAGCATATCATGGGAAGATAATCTAGAAAGTTTCGTGATTTTTCAACACTTATAAGATTTATTATCGTGATTTTTCAACACTTAAAAGATTTATTATAATTTTTAACGTCTATTTTATAGGATATTAATAAGTCTTATAAGTGTTGAAAAATCACGAAACTTTCTAGATTATCTTTCCATGATATGCTAAACATGTGATAAATTTTTTAAAAAAATTTGATATCGTTTGATATATTTTTTTGTCGAGAACGAACGGTCACCACTCCCACTTGAACGTGCCAAGTAAGAACGGGGGAGTTAAATTGAATATTTTTCATATTTCGATATTGAGATTGTTTAAGAAATTACTTTTATGATATTTTTTGTTAAATACCTCACACTTCGAGGTTTAAAACGAATATTACCCAAAAACATAATAATTGATGCCATTACTCAATCTATTGAATTTTGCATGTAAGGAGACATGGGATTAGGAGACTGTCTAAGGATCCCGTTCATTTGTGAGCTGAATTAAGTTTGATTTTTGTTCTAAAATCGAGTTTTAGTTTGGATGGGAAGGGATCAAATCCTTCAAAACCCGAGTCGAGTCAAACCAATGAACCAACCCGACCTGAAGGCGGGCCAGATCTAACCCAAAAACTCGGCCCCACCCAAGAACCAATTCCACCTTTCTTTTGGTTTAGTCTCAATGGCACTAGGTTAAACCGAAGACTAAGAAAATCAGATCAGACCGAATCGTGACCGTTTTTGACATGAAAAAACAATTTCTAATATTTTATATTTTCCAAATGCAAGATTATAAGAATTATAAAAGGATATAACACTTTCAGTTTTTAAATTTCCTTTTTTGTTTGAGTACAATTACTCGAGCCTTCCTATATTATAATAGCATAAATACAATAAATTATTCAAATCAAATCTTAGCATTATTTACGTAATACAAAGTTCACTCAAAAAAATATGGTTTGCTCAGTACTAGGCACCCATAAAACTCTCTAAAATTCAACTAAAAATGGCAAAAATAATATTCATCTTCAAGGAAACAAGCTTACCCAGATCTAGAGTTGGAAAAATGGGTGGTGAGGTCCGGAGAGTGGAGGAGTGAAACATAAGTGCCTGAAATTACGATCAAGAGGACAAGTTTCAACACTCGGAATCTGCATCTTGAGCTCTGAGGCTTCTCCATTTCCTTCACTTTGCCTCTCTTTAATTTTCTTTTGTACATCTCATCACTGAGAAGCCCATAATCACATAAAAAAACAATGGTTAGATCAAGAATTATGGTGCAAAAAAAGAGAGTATCTATTTTTAATTTGCTCGAAAATGGGTCGAACCGATATAGAAGACGGATCCAAACGTGTTCTTCGATAGGAGATTGATTCAATCACCATAGTTTTTGAGGACTCTAAATTAAAAAGTTACGAGGAGGAAGAAACTGACATGGAATTATATGATCTAAGTCTGGCCTCAGCTGCAGAAGGTGAAGAACCCATTGATCCTCTCATACTCATTGATCAGCAAAAGGAAAATGCAGCATCTGTTCTGCAGAAAAAATGGGAATGTTGGTTGGAAAGGAATGATCAGAGATTGCGAAGAAGAAGATGGTAGTGAGTTTAAGAGAGAGAAAGGGAGAGGAGAGAGAGAGAGAGAGAGATATATTGTCTGTTTAATTAACATTGAAGAAAAAGTTGGTAGGGAAAGTGGTTGAGTTGGGATCAATTATGAAAACTATGATTGAACTAAAAATTATGGTGTTAAGCATAGAGAGAGAAAAAATTATGGTGTTAAGCATAGAGAGAGAATCAAGTGATTGACTTCAGATTTCAAGGATGTTTTAACCCATTGAAGACAAGCCAACCTAAAAGCTAGAGAGAGAGAGAGAGAGAGCTTGAAGTTCTTGGAGAGAGAGAGAGAGAGAGTAATCAGCAGGGAGAAAGTAGAGCAAAGTTTGTCTTCTTTGTTGGGTGAGCACCAACTTTTGCTCTTCAATGAAGTTCTTTGTTAAACTACAACGTAGTATGATTATTTTGTTTTAAATTTTTATGAACAACACTTCTCTTTTTTTTTTTTTAGTAAAAGATTATTTTTAGGGATTTAAGAAACATTATGGTGTTACATTTATGATTGAAATTAGAAGATACAGGGGAAAAATGATCTCTTTCGGTTGATTACATGCTCTAATTTTGCACTAACACTATTTCGTTCAATAAACTATTATTCTAGATTTTGATGACTTGAAATCTGTTTGGATTAGATCGAAAACTTGCAGTGCATTAAATCTATCCCCCCGGTGGTTATGAATGATGGATTACATGGTCTACATTAGCTCTGGCTCATGCATTGTATTTTTTTCATATATTTCCTTTGAGTTTTATTATTTATCGCACATCAATTTTTTGCTTTAATTGGATTTCTTCCCAGTGAAATTCTCATTTTTATCGATGATTTTTACCTATTAAAGTTTTTCATGTACGATCAGAGTTCGTTTTCTTATTTGCATTCAATTATTTCATACTAAAACTATGTTAGGACAAGTCATTTTCTCTTTGCTTTATTTTTCAAAAAAACTCCCATATCATGATTTTTTAGAATGACTGAAATGTACTTCCAACCTAATTAAGATGGCACATTATCTCATATTAAAGAATCATGTTATAGAAAATTGATCACCACTACTAAAATCATTATTTTTGGGTTTTATTTTTTAACATTTTCTCAAACCATGCTTAGAAATGTATGTTTGATTTTCATTACCTATTCCACCATACTTACTACTTGAAGCTATTCAAACTTTATTTTCATTTTGAAGCTTTGCATTCAAGTAAGATATTTGAATGATGTGGACTACTAATTTTAAAGTTTGACTTCTTTTTGTCTAATATCTTCTAAAATATTGATAACCTTAATAAATTTTACCATGTATTCCATTCATTTCGAGTAACAATAACAACATTTGTAAATATAATAGTAAGTTTACTTTCACATTTACGTTTTTCTTAGCATAAGGGTATTGTCAGGCTTATTAGGCTCGAGATTAATCTTTTTTAGTTGGATCGGAGTTATTAATGATCTCTCGCGGTTAAAATCTGTGACTAGTACATCTCTCTCACCCGTGTCACGGTAGTAGACGGTACCAATTCGATCAATGCTTGTTAGTCAAAGATAAACGTTATAATTTTGGCATTGTGTCTAAGTTACTAAAATAGGGAGGGAGGAGGTAAAGTAGAAGAGAAGAGGGTTTTATTTGTATTGGAAGCCAAGCAACCGAAAGGCTGAGATTGGTTTCTTTTCATCTGCTTTTTCGTGTATTTTGAGCCAAATTCTAATCATGAGCTCTACACCAATACAACATTAATAATAACAATATCTTAAAAAAATAATATGTTCTACCTCGTACATTTGATTACTTACAAACAAATAATGTACAAATTAATTAGAATGCAAACGTTATAATCCTTATTCTAATTAGACTGTGCTACAATTAAAAGAATGTGTTATGAGAACAAAATCTAAGTACCAGAATCAGATACGTTGTCCTCAGGAAGAGCAAACTGGGTGGTGAGCTCATATCTTGTCCAAGGATCCAGTGGAGCTCTTTGAGGAGATTGAGGATTTGGTGGATTTGATTGTGTCAACTCATTTTCTCTGTCAATAAACCTGTTCATGAAAAAGAAATGTACATGATTTCTCTGATCCACAATATGGGTACGGAATGGGAGACTTACTCACTATAGGCCATAAGAGCAGCATCGTCTGCTCAAATACGAGTTCATAGCAATCTGGGGTAGCCACCAGCTCGATCTCGGTAAATAAAATGGATTGCTCATGTTACTAAAACTAAGATATAAACCAAAATAACACTTTATTTTGGGTTAATATTCACCTGTATCGACAAGCGAATTCAGTAAATATTTTGTGGATGACATCATCGCCTCCCACAAAAGCAGCTGCACGCCTTGCAGCACAAAGGGAACCCTGCAATTTGAAAGGTAATCAAAGTGTCACGAGTTTTTCATGATTGTATTTCCAGTGAATACCACTAGACAAACTCCAAAAGCATTAAAAGTCTCCAAAACATCCATTTACACCAATCATTTTGTTACTGGTCAAAAACGATGAATAAGGCGAATCTTAATGCATTTTACCATTCACATTTTGTGATTAACTTGTTAAGAAACTGCTTTATCAGTTGCTGCACGTTGTGTTCTTAGTTTTTAGGAAT
Organism: Begonia masoniana; assembly: GCA_022432975.1. Classification (NCBI taxonomy): domain Eukaryota; kingdom Viridiplantae; phylum Streptophyta; class Magnoliopsida; order Cucurbitales; family Begoniaceae; genus Begonia; species Begonia masoniana. The sequence continues at coordinate 26,935,509 of CM039507.1, read as the reverse complement.
TATTTCCATCTGTCCTTTGTTTTTAAAAAACTACGTAATTAGTGGTTCTTCTGTATTGTTTTTCAGTTTTTAAAAAGTTGTAAAAAAAAAAAAAAAAAACTATTCTAGAAGGTTGTTGTTCTCCTTCTTTTACTTTTGCATATATGGGTATTTGATTTCTAGGTTTACGTTGCTGTTAAAGAATTGTTTCTCCGCTCTGCTGCTCTTCATATAAATATTCTTGTTCTCTTTTAGTTCAAAAATTAACAATTGGTATCAGAGCATTCTTCTTAAGGGATCTGTGTAAGTTTGATAATCATGGAAGCTGAATCAAGTTCAATCTCTATTGCTCTACGGTGTTTGATGGAGATAACTACCAAATCTGGGTAGTTTGAATGGAGACTGGATAGTTGGGAAGCAATAGAAGAAGACTATGAAGTTCAAGTTCTTCCAAACAATCCCACCATGGTACAAATCAAAGCACAGAAAAAAAAAAGACAAAGAAATCAAAGGCAAAAACATTTTTATTTGCTGTAGTTTCTTCTACAATCATTACTCGTATTATGTCACTAAAGTCAGTAAAGGCGATTTGAGATTATCTCAAGAAGGAATACAAGGAAGATGAATGAATCAAAGGGATGAAAGTTATGGACTTAATTCGAGACTTTGAGTTGTAGAAAATGAAGGAAACAAAATCAATCAAAGAGTGTTCTGATCGATTGCTGAATATTGCAAATCGTGTAACATTACTTGGTTCTACCTTTAATGATTCAAGAATTGTTGAAAAAATTATTGTAACAGTGTTTGAAAAATTTGAAGCATCAATTTCAGTTTTGGAAAATGCCAAGGATTTGTCTCAAATTACTCTTACAAAAATTCTTCATGCACTACAAGCACAAGAACAAAGAAGGGCCATGAGACAAGATATTGCTGTTAAAGGAACTTTACTTGCCAAGCACCAAGAAAAAGCAAAGTTCAACAAAAAGAAAAATTTCAGGAAGAATCAAGGATCAACTGGAGAGTCTTCTACTAACTACAACAAAGTTGGAAACAAAAAGGAATACCCCCATGTCAACATTGCAACAGAGGGTCATCCTCCTTTCCAATGTTGAAGAAGACCAAATGCACAATGCAGTCGGTGCAATCAGATGGGGCATGAAGTTGTAATATGCAAAAGGAACAACTAACAACAAGGTGAAGAGGCTAAGGTTGCTAATCAAGAGGAGGGGGATAAATTGTTTGTCGCTACATGATTTTCTAGAAGTGAATCAGCTGAAAGTTACCTAATTGATAGTGGCTGCACCAATCATATGACCAACGACAAGGAACTTTTCAAACAATTGTCGCCAACCAACATCACCAAAGTCAAAATAGATAATGATGATTATATTTCTGTCAAAGGAAAGGGTGTTGTGGCAATAGAAAGCTACTCAAGCCTATTCATGATGTTCTTTTTGTTCCTGAGATTCAACAAAATCTGTTGAGCGTTGGTCAATTGATTGAAAGACGTTTTAAAGTAATTTTTGAAGATAAATATTTTCTGATTAAGGATGCCTCTAATCAATATATTTTTAAAGTAAAAATGAAAGGAAAAAGTTTTGCTTTAGATCCATTGGAGGAGGAGCATAATGCTTTTTCGATCAGAGAAAATATCACAGAGCTATTGTAACACCCGACAATTTCGGCTAGGTGATTTTCTTAACCATTTTAATTGTCACCATTTTATTGACCTTTATGATTTTAAGTTTAATGCCAAGATTTATTTATTACAAGTTGAGTGAAACTAGGTTGGGTGGTAAGTTTGTAATTAAGGTAGATTTTAATTGGTATAAATAGGTTATGAGAATTCTTAAACCTCATTAAAACCTCGCTGTAGCCGACATTTCCTCTCTCGGCGATTCCCTTCCTTCCAGAGCTCCCTGCCAGCTATTCCTTCACCGGCTACCAGTTCTTCAGCCTCCACTTCGACAATCCACGCTCTAGGTAAGACTTAGACAATGTAGTTACTGGGTAGTTACTTAGAACTCTGTCTTCAGCTAGAACTTGAGGTTTTGGATTCTTCACTAACAGAGTAATGGTAGTGACAATCTTGATCTGAGTTTAGTAATGACATTTCTGATTCGATTTTGTACATTAAGATAACAGACCGTGTTTAGTTGTTACACTTAATCCGGTTATTTAGATTCTGGAAGTTTAATCTGTACACACTAGGCGCTCGACTAGGAAGATTTAGAAATATTTATGTTAGATACTAGGATGACTTTTCATTAGAATTTTGATTTAACACTGTAATGTGAAATGTTTCTAGGTGAAGAAGTTTGAAGAGAAGTGCTCAAGTTGCTAAGGAAACTAGGTAAGTGAGTGAGTAAGACTTCCGGCCATTAGGGCCCTACATCACAAGGGTACTAAGTAGAAGTTGTTTATGATGTTAAAAGTACCTGTGCTAACATCTGGTTGTTTTCGGTACTCGAATTGATGTTATGATCCTTTGATAAATGAATGGCTTGTTTAGTAGTCTGATGAACTAAGATTTACTCATGCTCATGCATCATGAATATTTCTCAAGCATGTGAAAATGTTTTAAGTGCATGATTTCTCCCATGAACAAGATATGAACATGAAACTTGTGCAACAGAGATTAAGAGAGGGTTGGGGGCGGTTTGGCGTATGTCACTGTCCAAAATAAGGACTATGAATACGACCTGCAAGGGACTATGTACACTCTCACTGTCAACCCCCTTTTCGGCACAAATCTTCCCTTAATCCATATGATGAAAACAATGAATATGAACAAGAGCAAGAACACGAAAAGATAATGAACATGTGTTTCCTTTAAATTGTGCATTCATGCATACATGTTAGCATTGCACTCCTTACTAAGCATTAGACTTATAGTTTAAACCTTATGATGTAGGTGAAGAACTACCAGGTGAGGATTTCAAGTCTAATGAGGATGTTTAAGGCTGGTTGCTGAAGGTGCTCAGGGTGACAGATTGGTGGCTGGAAAGGTGATTTCAACTCCTGGTTACTACTTTTATCATATTAGTAAGGTTATGAATACTGAGTTATGAACACTGAGGTCTATGTAGGATGCTTTCTTAAAACAATGGATACTGGAACCTGACTGATTAACTTCTGAGTTTGAGAATGATTGTGAAATGATAGAATGATCTGTTTTGTTAGAGTCTCTCGCTACATGTATTCTAGATGAGATTATGGTCCAACTGTGTGTTAGTTTATTTAGTCATGTTGAAGTTTGTGAGAGTCTGAAAGTTTCCTGTCTATCGGATGATGTCTTCCGTCGGATGATGACTTCCATCGGATGGTGTCTTCCATCGGATGGTGACTTCCATCGGATGATGTCTTCAATCGGATGATGTCTTCCATCGGATGATGTCTTCTATCGGATGATGTCTTTCATCAGATGATGTCTTCCATCGGATGATGTCTTCTATCAGATGATGTCTTCTATCGGATAGAGTATAATGAGTCACGTGATGAGCATGTGTCAATCGGTAGAAGCCGATATTAAGTCTTGTCGTTTTGTGATCGGATGAAGTTTAATGAAACACGTGGGATGCATGTGTCAATCAGTAGGAGCGTGCACTATGCTTTGTCGTTTTGCGATCGGTAGATGTCCTTGAGTTTCCAATTCCCTACGGCCAAATATCTTAACGTTTTGTCTATTCATAAATGTTGTCTACTTATTGAGTTTTCCGCTGTAAAGTCTAGGATTAAAGATAGAATTATCATCACTGAGAGAAAATTTAAAATTTTTCGTATTTCTCTTAGTTCAGTTCAATATTTTGGGTAGCAAAACCGGGTCTGGAAGACTCAAGTTGTTACAGCTATGACACAAAAGACTCAGACATTATCATCAGCAAGGGCCTGCGAATGAAGTCTAAGATGATGACAAATGATCTTTCGGAACTTGAAGATCATATTCCAAGTTGCAAAGCTTGTCTGTTTGGAAAGCAAAACAGAAAACCATTTCCAAAAGTGGCTGGAAGGGCATCAAAAAACAGCAATTGATTCATACTGATATTGCAGGCCCACAAAGGACGCCTTCTTTAAAAGGTAGTCTTTATTATATTATCTTTGTTGATGATTTCACTAGAATATGCTAGATTTTTTTCTTGAAGTACAAATCAGAGGCAGCTCAAATTTTCTAGAAGTTCAAAGCAAGAGTGGAAAATGAAAGTGGCTGCAAAATTCAGGTTTGAGGTCTGATAATGGAAAGGAATATACCTCGGCAGAATTTAATTAATTTTCTGAAAATGGTAGCATTGACCATCAGCTTATAGCTCCTTATACTCCTAAACAAAATGGAGTTAGTGAAAGAAGAAATTGATATATCTTAGAAATGACGAGATACATGCTTCATGAGAAAAACTTGCCAAAGAAATTATGGGCAGAGGCAGCAAATACTTTAGTTTTTCTTCAAAATCGGTTTCTTACTAATGCAGTGAAGGATCAAACACCATTTGAGGCTTGGTATGGATACAAACCATCTCTGAAATTTCTTAAAGTATTCAGCTGTTTGTGTTTTATCCATGTTCCACAATGCAAGCGAGATAAACTAGATAAAAGAGTTTCACTAGGTATTTTTATAGGCTACAGTTCTCTTTGCAAAGCCTATAAGATTTTTCAGCTACAAACAGAAAGCATTGTTATTATCAGGGATGTGCACTTTATAGAAGATGAAAAATGAAATTAGGATGATGAAAAGAAGACAGACCATGTCTCGAAAAATCTAAAGCTCACATTTCTTGTTTGAAACATAGAAGAACATAGACTTGAAAATTGGCAAAATGCAATGGTGGATGATGTTCCTGTTAGAGGTATGAGATCACTCTAAAAAATTTATGAAAATTACAACATAGCTGTTTGTGAGCCTGTAAATTATGAAGCATGGAAATATCAGAAATGGATAGCTGCAATGAAGAAAAAGTTGTTAATGATCGAGAAAAACAAAACTTGGATTCTTATAGAAAGGCCTCAAGATAGAAAAGTGATTGGAGTCAAGTGGGTGTATAGAACCAAGATAAATGGCGATGACACTGTTAAAAAGCATAAGGCAAGACTTGTTGTAAAAGGTGATGCTCAAGTTTTTGGGGTGGATTACTCCGATACGTTTGCGCCGGTCGCTCGATTGAACACCATCAGACTACTATTTGCTATAACTGCTCAGAAAAATTGGAGAGTGTATCAACTTAATGTCAAATCAGCTTTTTTAATGGTTTCTTGCAGGAAGAAATCTATGTTGAGCAGCCTCAAAGTTTTATGAAGGAAGGAGAAGAAGACAAGATGTTTCTTCTCAAGAAAGCCCTTGATGGTTTAAAACAAGCTCCACGAGCTTGGTATAGCAGGATTGATGAATACTTGTTAAACTTGGGATTTGTCAAAAGTATTTCAGAATCAACTCTATATGTCAAGCAAGATGGAGTTGAAATTCTTTTGATTTCTCTCTATGTTGATGATTTTCTTGTGACATGAAGCAAAACAAGTCTTGTGGAAAAGTTTGAGCAAGAGACGATGAAGTTTTTTGAGATGACAGATCTTGGATTGATGACTTTTTTTCTTGGAATGGAAATTAAGGAAGTTGAGCATGAAGTCTTCCTTTGCGAGAAGAAGTATGTCAAAAAGATTTTGAAGAAGTTTAAACTTAAGGAATGCAAGGGAGTAAATACTCCTAAGAATCAAAAGGAGAAACTATATAAAGAAGATAACACTAATAAAGTAGATTAGGGATACTTTAGAATTTTGAATGGTTGTTTGATGTATCTTACAGCAACATGACCCGATATTTTAAATGATGTAAGTATTTTATCAAAGTTTATGCATTGTGCAAGTGAATTGCATCTCAAAGCTGCCAAGAGAGCAATTAGATATGTCAAAGGCACAAGTGATTTTGGTGTTAAATTCACAAGAAGCAATTGTAACACCCGACAACTTCAACCAGGTGACTCCCTAACTGTATTAACAGTCATGAATATTCAATCTTCACGGTTTAGAGTTTTATACCAAGAATAACTAATTTCATGTGGAATTAAACTAGGTTGGGTGGCAAAGTTGTAATAATGGAGGGTGATGACCAATATATAAAGAAAAAGAAAATGTTTTAAACCTCACTTAAACCACTGTAGCCGACACCTTCCTTTTCGGCGATTTCTTCTCTCCCGAGCTATTGCTCTCTGCTTTCAGCATACTCTCTTCGACGATCGGTTTTCTCTGCCACTACTCGACTACTTTGTGCCCGAGGTATGCAATAGACAACGTAGCTATCTGTTAGTTTGTTAGCCCTGTTTTCTACTCGGCATTGGAGTTTTGGATTTTTCAATGGCCGACTAATAATAAGAACATTTGAAATCTGAGAGTGGGAATGCTTTTATCAAATCGATTCTGGACATTTAAAACAACCACCCCTGAGTTATCGATAATCGAATCTGTTCGTTTTGGTTTTGGGATTTCAGACTACATTGAGCATTAAACTAAGAATTCGGGAATGACTCTTAGCTATTAGACCCTATGATGACTTGTGAGTAGAACTTTTATGATTTTGTTTTAACTACTGTAATGTAAATGTTTTAGGTAAAGAAGTCTGAGGAAAGGAGCTCTCATTGCTAAGGACACCAGGTAAGTGAATGTATAGGATTTCCGGCCAATAGGGCCCTACATCACAAGGATGCTAGATAGTAACTGATATGACGATTAGAGGTTATTATGCTACAGTCTAGTACTTATGTTGACGTTTAGTTTAATGGTAAGTTTTCATACTGGATGAATGTTCTGTTCTGTAGCCTGAATGAGTTAAGAATTCCCATGTTCATGCATTATCAATGTTTTATGCACATGAAAATGTTTTAAAAGCATGTTTTCTCATGAACAAGATAAGATGATAAAGTCCCTGCAACGTGGTTGAGTGAGGGTTGGGGGCGGTTCGGCGTATGTCACAGTCCAAAGAAAAACATATGAATACGACCCGCAGTAGGGACCATGATCGAACTCACTGTCGAACCCCCTTTACCGGCACAAATCCTCTCTCATTCCACACAACTTAATCGATGAATATGAACAATGATTATGAACAATGATTACGAATGATGATTATGATTCATGATTATGGATGATGATTATGAACAAGAAAAGACTTATGACCATGTATTTCTCTGAATTATGCATTCATGCATTCATGTTATTGTTGCATTCCTTACTAAGCATTAGGCTTATAGTTGAACCTTATGATGTAGGTAAAGAGTTAATAGGTGAGGATTCCCAATCCCAAGAGAACGTTTAAAGCTGGTCGCTTGAGGATGCTCAGTGTGACAGTGCAAGGTTGGATAGGCGATTAAGCTCCCTGGTTATGCTCATAGTAAGTCAGAAAAGTTTATGATGAACAGATGACTAAGTAGAACAGAATTTCTTATAACAATGAGATTCGGATTTGAATGGTTTGTCTTTAGAATCTGAATACGATTTTAAGGATTATTGAATGGTTTGTTTTGCTTAAGCCTTCCGCTATGCGTATTTTGGATGAGTTTATGATCCTTACTCATTGAGGTTTATAGTTACTGGGTTAAGATTCGGGTGAGTTGTGGTATGTTCTATTGAATGAGGTTGTTTGATGATTATGGTGTTTGCTGTCGTGTGATAGAAGCTGGATAAGGCAATCATCCGGCTAACGTCATCGGCAGATGTAGAGTGTTTAAGCCATCGGATGATGGAAGTGCTGTTTTGTCGTCTAGCGATCGGCAGATGTAGAGTGTCTAAGCCATCGGATGATGGAAGTACTATTTTGTCGTCTAGCGATCGGCAGATGAAGAGCGTTTAAGCTATCGGAAGATGTAAGTATAGTTTGTCGTCTAGTTACCGGATGATGTGAGGGTTTCCTTGTCGTTTAGTGACCGGGTCATGTTTTAATTATGCACGTGAGGAGCACAAGTCCATCGGATGATGTTCCCTTATTTCATCGGATGATGTAGAGAGTTTCTTCACCGGATGGTATAAACACGGTTTTGTCGTCTAGGGACCGGTAGATGTGGTTTGTTCCTCTATCGGTAGATGCAGTCTAAAGCTTAAAGTTTTCCTTCACTAGCCGATACACATTGCACTGCCCGCCGACAGATGCGTAATGTTTTCCTTTGCCGGTTGAGGCTTAGCGAATTGCGTATGACATCTTGAGTCAAATTATGTTTCAAAAAATAAAATAAAATACACTACTAATAAAGAATCATGTGTGAGAAATAAAAATTAAATAATTAAGAAAGATATGATTTATGCGACGATCCCTCTCGGGGGTTGTTACAGCAATAATTTTAAACTGATTGGTTTCTCAGATAGTGACTAGGGAGGTTTTGTCGATGATATGAAAAGCACTTCAGGCTATTGTTTTATTTTTGGCTTTGGTGTTTTCTCATGGTGGTCAAAGAAGCAAGACACTGTCGCTCAATCCACTGTTGAAACGGAATTTATTGCTGCAACAGCTGCTGTTAATCAAGCATTGTGGTTGAAATTTTTTTTAAAAGATCTAAATATGGAGCAGAAAAAAAGCATTGAGATTTTAGTTGACAACCAAGTTGGCATTGCTATCTTTAACAATCATGTGTTTCATGAAAAAATCAAGCATTTCAACATCAAGTTATTCTTCTTACGTGAAGTACAAAAAGATGGAGTTATTGTTCTTATCTACTGCAAAATAGAAGATCAAGTTGCAGATATTTTTACTAAGCCAATGTCTGTGAGCAAGTTAGAGTTGCTGAGGGAAAAAATCAACGTTTGCAGATTCTAAAGCAAGAAGAAATGTTAAGAAACTGCTTTATCAGTTGCTGCACGTTGTTTTCCTAGTTTTTAGGAATTATTTTCATCTGTCCTTTGTTTTTAAAAAACTACGTAATTCGTGGTTTTTCTGTATTGTTTTTTAGTTTTTAAAAAAATGTAAAAAAAAAACTATTCCAGAAGGTTGTTGTTCTCCTTCTTTTGCTTTTGCATATATGGGTATTTGATTTCTAGATTTACGTTGCTGTGAAAGAATTGTGTCTCCTCTCTGCTGCTCTTCATGTAAATATTGTTGTTCTTTTTTAGTTCAAAAATTAACATAACTCAAAGGAAAGATCAGATTAAAAAAAAAAAAAATCCAAAGAGAAAATAGTTCATCACAACTCATTCCCCATGCAATCATCAAAACAAACGAATGCTAGTACTTCTGGGAAAATTTCAGTTGAAACTATAGTATCTGAAGCTCAAAAAAATTTAAAGTTAACATTACTACCAAAGTGATAAAAAATAAAAAATGAAACAAATTTAAGAGCGTTAAAGTTAACATTACTAAAGTATTTCGAATATTGCTACAGCATCATATGAACAATAATTCTTAACGCAAGATTCTTCGATGACATAGCACCAACAAGTACCAAGATCATTTGTGTGTGGTAGCAACTACTAGTTGCAAAAGAAATCATACCAAACAGCAAATTATTAAAATTACAAGTTAATTTGCAAGAAATTGCATTGTTTGGGTTCACAGTTACAATGATACAGTTACATTATAAGTCTGTCTATTCTTTATCGTGATTAGTTAAAAATTTCAGTCGTGAATATTTTTTAGTATAAATTTTTCTTCAATATAAGGGCAACTTCTCCATCGCTTCATTAGAAATTTGCCAAGTAGTAGCAATTTCAAGCCCAGATATATTTTTGACTCAAAAACTGTCCCAAATTTAGTCATGCAATATTGTGTAATGAGTTAAGAAAATGAAAAAATAAGGGGAAACTGTCTAAGAGCAACTAAATATTTGGTGAAGAACTGAAAGATCATGGGCAGCTAAGAATCTTGTGCCATACCAATTGAGCAAGATCAAGTGGTAAAGCAAATTTCGGTCTTGTATGCTCCATGGTCTCAAATTCAATTTGTGACGACCCCGATCCCGTCAGCGCCGCCACGGCCTATGCCGTGACATACATTCCGTTTTACCCTCGTCCGTTCACATAAAATTTTTTATTTTTCTTTTTCATACATTAAAGAATGGACTTAAGCATTCAATCCACTTTTATCGACACTTAAGGGTCTAACTTAAAATGTATTTAAAACGACTCGTCTAAGGTTGGAAAACATCTATTGAGGCTTAGGACATCAAAACATGTGAGGTGGCATGCATGGGGAGTGCCCAGCATTCGGTGCGCGCGCCTCTCGCCCACCACACGTGCACGGCGCATGCACACGGCGTGTGCCCTGCGCGCATGTGCCGTGCGCGCACCGTGCGCGCATCGTGCGCCACCGCTCGCCAATCGTGCACCAACCGCGCGACTCGCTGCGTGCCTACCCGCGCGCCTCACCGCGCGCCTACCTGCGCTCCTCATCGCACCCACCTGCGCTCCTCATCACGCCCAGCGCCCAGCGAAGGCCGATTGATTGGCTGGCGGACCGATCAATCGGCTGGCGGACTGATCGATCGGCAATCGCTCTGAAATTTTTCCAGAATGAATAGTGTTTTGCCAATCGATCGGACATGAGCGCCGATCAATCGGCGCTCTCTCTGCCTTGGATCAAATTTCCAGAGCGTTTGCCGATCAATCGGCCATTGGGGACGATCAATCGGCCCAGCTGCGTGCCCTGTGCGCCCAACGCACCTCCACCTCCCTTCTCCTTTCCTTTACCGATTTCTCCACCTTTTCACCTAAAAACACATCAATATAAATTCCTCAATTCATCAATATCTATCTCCACCTAACATACTACATCCACGTTCAAATATACACACTCAAATCATCAATCCGACCCAAAAACTAACCTATATCATCAACATCAAACATACGCAACAGAAACTCATATAATCATCAAAAGGGTAAACCGATCTATAAAACCATCCAGAAAACCACTATCGACATCAATATTTCCAAGCTAGTTGCTAATCATCCTAGAATAAACTATCTATACACTTATCCATATCATCTTTACTTATTATTCTCAAAATACCTATACAATCGTCCCCACGGGTCAAAATTACACCGACTGCACAGCGCACTCCCACTGGCATCCTTTTTCAGTCTGTTCGTTCATCTTGTAGAGGAACGTCATCCTCACCTTCTTCAAGTTCACCTACACCATAGAGATGCCTACGAGATAAAACTCAGTAAGTTCTACGTAAATGACAATGCGTGAACATGTATATACAATTTTATGAATTCAGTCCATCCATTTCATTTTCAGTTCGTGACAGTCTTTGGTTATCAGAGCATATCACTCGGCAGATGGATAGGGCACATCAAGCGGTTAGATAGTCCACAACATCTGAAGGGAGGAAAAACCCGCTCACCACAAAACGTCAGGTCTGAACCTCACCTCAATAACCACCATGGGGGTTATTTACATGATACTTTCATTACTTACATTTCATTTTCATGAAATCAATGCATAAATTCATTTTCATGTCATTCCATAAAACGATGATGCATGGACAATTGAAATGCATAACATGAGCGTGAAGAACGTGAGTACCATCAAAATAATACATAAACGTAACCTATAAAACAACTAAACCTAGGCTACCCATTCAAAAGCATATAAACATTCATTGCACCAAATTTCCTCAACAAGCAAAAACCGACGTATGGTGTAGGTCTATCGGTCATAGTAAATTACGAGAACTTACTTGACGTCCTTAGCGAGCCGAGTACCTTCTGTAAGCTTCGTTCACCTAGGACATTTTGAAATTTACCGTTAGAATCGATCCTAAATAAACAATTTCTAAAACTAAACGAAACCCCTAGCTAAGGCAATTTCCTAAAAATCTCAATTTATCTCTCTCGAGCATTTATCGAGCAATTCGCGCTCACAATTTCTACAACCTCCATTAATGGCTTTTTACACATTTCCAACCACCAAAAATCCAACAACAACCATCAATTCCACCTGACTATCACCAATAATCATAAGTATATCCATCAAAGTCATTTATACGGTAAATCTATCGATTTATAACATAAACCTATAATTTTAACAAAACCTTAATCAAAGCCCTAACTATTAACAACCCTAAAATCGGAAACTAACCGTCCATAACACAAGAATCTTACCTAAAACGTTGATTGCAGAACAAAATGGGAGACGAAATCGTTGATCGGAGGAGGAGAATCACCGATTGAAGATCGTCGGGGAAGGGAAAACCAAAAATTGCCTAAGGTTGTCTGGGAGGGGTTTTTGCAGAATGAAAATACGTGGGGAGAGGGGGGGGGGGATTTGGTTATTTTGAAAATATTAACTTCCTAAATTACCTTTTTGCCCTTTTACTTAATCCTTTACTTATTTCGTTATTTCGTCTATCGATTTGGTTTCTCCGAAATTCTCTTATTCTACCAAATATTTCAATTTATCACGAGGGTTCTAATAAACTTCTCGTTCGCAAAACGGACTTAAGTTATTATTTTTACGAATATATCCTTATACAATGAAAAATCCGAAAACCCGAAAACCCGGGCATTACACAATTCCCTATTTGTGGAATTTTGATAATTTATCAAACCTCACCCAACCCCAGTTTGGTGCCACTTGAATAGGTCTAACTGGCCTCTACCTAGTTTGAAGTTCTAATACATTAAAAAATGCTCTTATCTTTTCACTAATCAGTCCCCATTAAAAGTTTTAAGGCAGAATTATGATAGGTTATATGGAAAAGGATTGTGATTTTAAACAAGAATTTTGAAGAAATTAGGATGCTAATATTAACTGTTAATGAAAATGTACATATAAAGAGATTTATATAATTAGGGTAAACAAAAGGAATAATGATAAGAAGAAATAATAATAAAAATACTAAACCGCCCTTAAAGACTACTAATTATAATAATAATATATGCTAACATCCCTCGCAAGCTCACGATGCGACAGCTATAAGAATTGAGAGTTTGTCAGACAAAAAATAAAATCGTGAAGCGGAGTGTGCCTTGGTAAACAAATCAGCAATCTGCAGAGAAGAAGAGACAAAAGGCAAGGTGATGGTACCAAGCTGAAGATGATAGCAGGTGACATGATAATCAATCTCAATATGTTTGGTTCGCTCATGAAAAACTGAATTACACGCAATCTGAATAGCACTCTGATTGTCATAATGTAACGGAGTAGGACAACGAAGATAAACACTCATATTGTCAAGCAACCAACGTAACCAAACAATCTCACAAGTAGTCGAGGTCATGACACGATACTCAGCTTCTGTAGAAGACTGAGAAATAATATCTTGTTTCTTACTCTTCCACGAAATAAGTGAATCACCAAGGAAGATACAGAATCTAATGGTGGACTTCCGATCGGTAGGATCACCAGCCCAATCAGCATCAGAGTATGCACGCAGCTCGAGAGATGACATAGAAGGGAACAAGAGGCTCTGAAACTGAGTGCCTTGAAGATACTTGAGAATACGAAGAACAACAGCTCCATGAACAGTAGTAGGAGCAGTAACAAATTGATTAACCACATGAACAACATTCGCAATAACTGGACGAGTCACAATAAGATAAACCAAGCTACCAACAATAGTACGATATAAACTGAGATCTGACAAAGGAAGACCATCTGACAAAGAGTATCGAGCATTAGTCTCAAGAGGAGTATCAACCATCATGTTGTCAGTGAGACGTGCACGCTCAAACAGATTAGCTATGTACTTTGACTGAGATGAAAGATAACCTTTTGGGGAATAAGCGACCTTAATGCCCAGAAAGTAACGTAGCAAACAAAAGTCTTTCATAGCAAAACAACTGGTCAACTAGGACTTTAAAGATTCAATCTCATCACAATCATTACCTGTAATAATCATGTCATCAACATACAAAGATAACAAAATATGACCTGCACTCATATACCTAACAAACAATGCAGAATCATGATGACTAGGATGAAAACCAAGCGAAGTGATCACTTTGTAGAACTTCTCAATCCAAGCACGAGGTGCTTGTTTGAGACCATAGAGAGTCTTAAGAAGTCGACAAACTTAACCGGATTTGTGGGCGACACCAGGAGGGGGCATCATATAAACTTTTTCATGAAGATCATCATTCAAGAAGACATTCTTGACATCCATTTAAGATATTCTCCATCAAGGAACAGAGGCAACTGCAATCATAGTGTGAACAGTCGTCATCTTTGCAACAAGGGCAAATGTTTCTTCATAGTCCATGTCATACTCTTGGGAGTGGCCCTTAGCAACAAGTCAGGCCTTGTATCGTTCAATGGATTCATCAGACTTAGTTTTAATGTTGTAAACCCAATAATATTGTAAAACCAACGAGAACCAATTGTACATTTTTCGGATGACAACGGTACCAAATCCCATGTATGAGTCTGAGGAAGAGCTGTAAGTTCCTCAGCTATAGCATCCTGCCAAAGTGGGTCACGAACAACCTCTCTATAGGAAAAAGACTCAGAAAGATGATGAACAGAAGCAAAAAATGAAGCAAAAGAACTAGAATATGAAGAGTAAGTAAAATCAGGTTGTTTAGTAGACTTACGAGGTCGAGTGGACTGACGGAGTGGAAGAACATCCGTAATCTCAAGAGTGGATTGTGTGGTCGTAGGAGAATAAGAGATAGATGTCTCGGGAACCAAAGTATCTGACTCTGTTAATCTATTAGTAGGAGCAGTTGGAACTGTGGATGAAGCTTCCTTAGTGACAATATCAAAAGGATCAATGCAAATGAGATCAGACTGAGTCATATAATGTGAACTAGGAGAAATAGAGAAGAAGAGAATGTGCTCTAAAAACACAACATGACGAGAGACGTACAATTTTTGACCAACTAGTTCAAAACAACGATATCCTTTCTGACTAACACCATAACCCAGAAAGACACACAGGGCGGACCGAGAGGTCAATTTATTACGATCGACATGTGGGCGAAGGACAAAACAAATACAACTAAAGACACACAAGGAGAAATAATCAGACCCATGCCCATACAACTTTTCAAAGGGAGACAAACCTGAATTATGAAATGTAAGAATTCTATTAATCACATGAGTAGCAGTAAGAACCGCTTCCCCCTAAAACTCACTAGGAACATTGACTGACAACAAAAATGAGCAGGCTATTTCAACAAGATGCTCATGTTTTCTTTTAGCAACTCCATTTTGTTGAGGAGTGTCAATACATGAAGTTTGATGTATAGTCCCATCAGAAGCAAGTAAATAGAAAAAATCGTTAGGAGTGTATTCACCCCCCCCCCCCCCCCCCCCCAAATCACAATGAAAACACTTGATGACGACTGAATGTTGTGTTTTTACAAGAGCCCTAAAGTTGGTGAAAATGGTAGGATAATCAGACCTACGTTTCATAAGATAAACCTAAGTATAACGAGTGCAATCATCGAAAAACAAAATATAATGTCATGAATCCCTTTTTATTGGAGCAGGAAAGGGTCCCCAAACATTAGAATGGAGCAAAAGACAAGGAAATACTATTATAGAAGGGTAAGATGGAAAATTTAGCCAGTTTACAACCACGACAATCAGAAATGTCATGATTGTCTAGATATCATAATGCTCCTGTAGACACCAAAAACTATAAACGAGACACTGAAACATGTCCTAAACGAGAATGTCATAAATAAAAATCAAAAGACGAATGACTCAAATGAAAAGAAGACAAATCCACACTACAAGCTGTAACATCTGATACTTTGAGTTGATCCAAAACATAGAGTCCCCCTGCCTACGGTATGTCCCAATCATCTTCTGAGAGTGCGGGTCCTGTACAGAACAAGTGGATGAAGAAAATGAAACTAAGTATCCAGACTCACATAATTGACTAATAGAAATAAAACTAAGAGTAAGATTAGGAATATAATAAACATCAGAAAGAGACACAAGATATGTAACAATGGAACCAACACCTACTAATGGTATAGAGGTGTCATCAGCAGTCATAATTGATAAAGAAAAATTGGGAGACAAGGAAGCAAAAAAAGACAAATTGGAAGACATATGATGAGAGACACCTGAATCCAAGACCCATAACGAAGAGGATATACCTAAGGAACCAGACAATGACAAACTTTTATGAGAAATGGCTGACATAGCATGGGGTTGAGGCTAGGAACTGTTGAAACTGCTCAAACATGGATGGATCCAAAGACGGGGCAACCACTGCATTATTGGATTGGGGTGGTCGATATATCCATATATTATATCATTAGAGAAACACAATTTGCAATTAAAATACAAAAATCGTTCATCAATTTACAGTCAATAGTTAACAGTTCCCATTTCTCCTGAATTTTTTCTTTTGTGACTGAAAATATGTAACGACCCCAACTGGAGTCGCCACCTAATTCATAATTTAACCTCTAAATCATCTTGGTCTTACTTTCTACACTTTGTTCATTATTCATGTTATTATTATTTTTTTAAAAAAAAGATATCTCTTCAACTGCATCTACTGATGGAAAGAAAACTCACATCAACCGACGGTCACGTGCCCACCACGCGACACATCTCACCCCATCTAGTGAAAGGCATCTACCGGTGATCACGGACCTTTCACGTGTCCACAAGACGTCGCTCGGTCTCGAACATCTATCGCCAGATGTCCACAACTTTAAGCTACATCGACCGGTGATCATGTGCGCCTCGCGTGACCAGTTAAAACGTTACTCGAGCACTAAACGACAAGGGATTACTCACATCATCCGGTAACTAGACGACAAAAACTATACTTACATCTTCCGATAGCTTACACACTCTACATCTACCAGTCACTAGACGACGAAATAACATTTACATCATCTGGTAACCTAAATACACTTCATCTGCCGGTCACTAGATGACAAAATAGCACTCTCATCATCCGATAGCTTAAACACACTACATCTACCGGTCACTGGACGACGAAATAACATTTACATCATCCGGTAACCTAAATACACTTCATCTGCCGGTCACTAGATGACAAAATAGCACTCTCATCATCCGATAGCTTAAACACACTACATCTACCGGTCACTGGACGACGAAATAACATTTACATCATCCGGTAACCTAAATACACTTCATCTGCCGGTGGATGTAACACTTAACATATTCTGATAGCTTGACATCTATCGGGGAATGCAAATATACACAAACTCCAAATTTCGATGACTCATCACTCTTATAGATAAAAGACAGAAACTCATCCAGAATTCTTATGGCGGAAGACTTAGTTAGATAACACGTTCTATATTCTTATAAACATTCACAAACTCAGTAATTAAACCAGACAATCATAAAATCCAGTATTCAAGGAAAATCTCATTTTACTTGAACGTCAGTTTATCATAAATCTTACTGACACTTTATGAGCTTAACTACGGGTCATATTCGCCTGCCAGCCACAGACTTCCACCCTGAGCACCATCTTGCAACTGGCCTTAGACATCATCACATAATTTGGAATCATCACCTGCTAAATCTTCACCTACATCATAAGGTTTAAGCTATAAGCCTAATGCTTAGTAAGGAATGCAATACTAACAAGTATGCATGAATGCTCATTTTGAGAAACAAATGCTCATGAATCTTTTCTTGTTCGTATTCATACACAAAATCTCCATTCTTATTCATCATTCGTATTCATCGTTCATAATCATCATTCATACTCATCATTGATATTCATCATTCATATTCTTCAATCATATTCCTCGTTCATGTTGTGTGGATTAAGAGAGAATTTGTGCCGGTAAAGAGGGTTGACAATGAGAGTGTACATAGTCCCTTGCAGGTCGTAATCATGGTCCTTCCTTTTGGACAGTGACATACGTCAAACCGCCCCCAACCCTCACTTAATTCACGTTGCATATGTTTTACATCGTTATCTTGGTCATGAGGAAAACATACTCTTAAAAACATTTTCATATGCATAAAAACATTCATGATGCATAAACATGAGAACTCTTAATTCATCAAGCTACAGAATAGTGCATTCATCCGTCGTGAAATCATATCATTAGTCAAACATCAACATAAGTAACAGGCAGTAGCTTGAACAACTTCTAATTATCGTATCAGTTTCTACCTAGCATCCTTGTGATGTAAGGCCCTATTGGCCGAGAATCCTACACATTCACTTAGCTGGTTTCCTTAGCAACTTGAGCTCATTTTCTTCAAACTTCTTCACCTAAAACATTTACATTGCAGTAGTTAAAACAAAATCCTAATAGTCCTAATCACTAGTCACCCTAGAGTCTAATAGCTTAAATCATTCCCGAACCCCTTAGTCTAATTTCTCTGTGTACAGTCTGAAATATAAAAGCCATAACAGCTAGATTCAACTTCGATTAATCAGGATTGGTTATTTTAAGTGTCCAGAATCGATTCGGAATGACATTACTAATCTCGGGTTTTAAAATGTCCTTATTATTACTCGGCCATTGAACAATCCAAAACTTCAACACTTAGCTAAAAAAAAACAGAGCTTAACAACTAACAGATAGCTACATTGCCGAACTCGTACCTCTAGCACAAAGTAGCCGAGAGGTAAGCAAGGAAATCGATCATCGAAGGAGGGATTTCTAGTTGACAGAGAGCGAGAGCTCGGGAGAGAAAGTCACCGAGAGTAATGACGGCTACAGTGAGGTTTAATTGGGGTTTGAATCCTTTCCATTTTCTTTAAATACTGGTCTCAATCCTCCATTATTACAACTTTTCCACTCAACCTAGTTTAAATCCACATGTAATTAATTAAGCTTGGCATAAAATTCTAAATCGTGAAGATTGAATAATCATGACCGTTAATTCAGTTAGGAAGTCACCTGGTTGAAGTTGTCGGGTGTTACATCCACCCTTCCTTAAACAAAATTTTCGTCCCCGAAAATTGATCAAGCGAAGAGTTCTGGATATTTGTCCATCATGTCCTGCTGTCTTTCCCATGTGGCTTCCTCAATACCATGATTCATCCATAAAACTTTCACAAGGGGGATTTCCTTATTCCTCAAAGTTTTCACTGCAGATTCCAAAATTCGCACTGGTTTCTCTTCGTACATTAGTGTCGGCTCAATCTCAATATCCACTGGTTTAACAACTTGTGTAGGGTCCCGTATGCATTTTCTTAATATTGACACATGGAAAACATTATGTACCTTTTCTAATGATGGAGGCAATAGCAATCTATAAGCCATACTGCCAATCCTTTCTAAGATGGGGAATGGTTCAATAAATCGTGGGTTTAGCTTTCCCTTCTTACCAAATCTTAAAACTCCTTTAAATGGTGAAATCCTCAGGAAAACTTCATCACCAACAGAAAACTCAAGGTCTCTTCTCCTTTGGTCTGCATAACTCTTCTGTCGGCTCTGTGCTGTTATCATTCTTTTCCTAATAGTGGCAATCTTGTCTGACATCTGTTGCAAAATCTCGGGACCTAGGAGTTTTGCTTCACCGACCTCATCCCAGTACAAAGGTGACCTGCACTTTTTGCCATAGAGTGCTTCATAAAGTGTCATACCTATGGTGGACTGGTAACTATTGTTGTAGGAGAATTCAACCAAGGGCAGGTATCGACTCCAAGATGTCTGGAATTCAAGCACACATGCCCTCAACATATCCTCAAGTATCTGAATCGTCCTCTCAGATTGACCATCGATTTGAGGGTGGAAAGCAGTGCTGAAAGACAATTTTGTTCCTAATGTGCCTTGCAAACTTTGCCAGAATCTTGAGGTGAATCTAGGATCACGATCGGATACAATAGATAAAGGAATCCCATGCAATCGGATGATTTCTTGGACATACAGATCAGTAAGTTGGTCCATTGTGAAAGTCATTCTTACAGGTATAAAGTGTGCCGATTTTGTCATTCTATCAACCACGACCTAAATACTATCATGTCCTTTAGCTGTCTTTGGCAAACCTACAACAAAATCCATGGTAATGTTTTCTCACTTCCATTCAGGGATTGGTAGGGGTTGAAGAGTACCTCTTGGTCGTTGATGCTCTGCCTTAACCTGTTGCATACCAAACATGACTCCACATATTTGGCAACATCCCTCTTCATATTTGGCCACCAATAATGCAACCTTAAATCCCGATACATCTTGGTGCTACCAGGATGCACAGAAAAGGAAGAAGAATGGGCTTCAGCCAAGATCAACCCACGCAACTCCTTAACATTCGGAATGTACCATCGGTTCTTAAATTTCAAAATATCATCATTAGAGAGACTGAACTCCGAGGAGGCGTCCTTAATCTTACTCATCATGCTACTATTCTCCTTCGAATCCTTTTGTTGTGCCTCTTTGATCCTGTCCAAAATAGTTGGTCGGATAGATAAATCAGCCAGTAAAGCTGACAGTTCGGGAATTATTTCCAATTCGAACCTCTGAACTTCCTTTCTCAAAGGTATAGACATGGTTGATATCGCGGGTTGCATTGTCGTTGACATTCTGCTTAAAGCATCGGCCACAGCATTAGCCTTGCCTGGGTGATACTTAATCTCGAAGTCATAGTCTTTAACAAATTCTAACCAACGTCTCTGTCTCATGTTTCATTCCTTTTGAGTAAAGAGGTACTTCAGGCTTTTATAGTCGGAAAATACCTCACACTGTTGTCCATACAGATAATGTCTCCAAATCTTTAATGCAAAGACAACTGCGGCTAATTCCAAATCGTGAGTGGGGTAGTTCTGTTCATAATTCTTTAACTGCCTGGAAGCATAAGCTACAACCTTGCCGTCTTGCATCAAGACACACCCCAATCCAACTTTGGATGCATCACAATAAACACTAAACTTTCCTCCTTCAGTTGGGAGAGTCAAAAGCGGGGCTGTCGTCAACTTCAGTTTAAGTGTCTGGAAGCTATCTTCACAAGCTTCGGTCCAAGAGTACTTGGTGTCCTTCTTTGTCAAACTAGTTAAGGGCTTAGCTATCATAGAAAATCATTTAATAAACTTCCTATAATAGTCTGCCAAACCAAGAAAACTACGGACTTCACTAGCATTCCTCGGCTGTGGCCAGTCCTTAACAGCCTGAATCTTGGTTGGATCTACTGATATACCTTCAGCAGAAATGACATGGCCTAGAAAGTTAATCTTATCCAACCAGAACTCACATTTGGATAACTTGGCATAAAGTTGTTGCTGCCTCAAGGTTGCCAAAGCTATTCTTAAGTGTTCAGCATGGTCAGCTTCGGTCCGTGAGTATATAAGAATATCATCTATGAATACAATCACAAACTTATCCAAATATTCACGAAACACTCTGTTCATCAAATCCATAAAAGCTGCAGGTGCATTGGTTAACCCAAACGACATCACAAAGAATTCATAATGTCTATAACAGGTCCTAAAAGCTGTCTTAGGTATATCTTCCTTCTTAACCTTCAGTTGGTAGTACCCCGAACGCAAGTCAATCTTTGAAAACACCTTAGCTCCTTGCAATTGGTCAAACAAGTCGTCAATTCAGGGCAAGGGGTATTTATTCTTAATTGTCAACTTGTTCAGTTCTCGGTAATCTATGCACATCCTTAGGAAACCATCTTTCTTCTTAACGAATAACACAGGTGCACCCCAGGGAGAACTACTAGAGCGTATGAATCCCTTGTCTACTAATTCCGGTAGTTGGACCTTTAACTCATTTAGTTCAACAGATGCCATGCGATAAGGATTCTTAGATACGGATAATGCCTCGGGATATGTATCAATTACAAACTCTATTTCTCTATCAGGTGGTAATCCTGGCAAATCATCCAAAAATGCTTCAGGGAAATCTCGGACTATAGGAATATCTTGTAATTCTATCTTATTCCTCACCCGAGTATCCATTACACTAGCTAGGTAACTTTCACAGCCATCATTCAATATCCGTTGAGTCTCTAACGAGGAAATAATCGGTATCTTACTTATTTTTGGTATAGCTTGGAAGGTATACCGATCTCCATTAGGGGGTCAAAACTCGACTAATCCAGACCTACAACTTATCGTGGCATAATATCTGGATAACCAATCCATTCCTAATATAACTTCATATCCCTTCATGTCAACTATAATCAGTTCTACATATAACTTCTTATCTCCTAAGGACACAATATCGTCTTTCAATATCTGCTCAGAATACAAGGACTTTCCTGATGGTAACATCACACTACATGGCCTATCAGCTGGTAAGTATTCTAACTTATGCTTACACGCAAATAAGGTTGCAATAAATGAGTGTGTGACTCCCGTGTCTATAAGTGTATAAGCAGAAATACCACAGATCATAATTGTACCTGTTATGACCGTATGCTGCATGGTATCTTCATCTTCTATCATAGAAAAGACTCGGGGCATTACTCTTGCTCGGTTTGGATCAGGTGGCATGGGGCATTCTCTGACTATATGTCCAACTTTATCACACCTGAAGCATCGGCCAGAATGCAACTTGCATTCGCCATGATGGTTCTTCTGGCAGTTGGAGCATAGAGGGGCCAATGGTCGTTTTCCCTTCCCTTGGTCTTCATTTGGATTGAAGGGTCTCTTTGTACCTTGCTGTTGTTGTTGTGGTCCCCTGTTCTGTTGCGGCTGCCATCCTTTGTTCTGACGTGGTGGCGGCTGAGTTTCCTTCGTGAATTTCCTTGGCTGCTCACGCTGTGCATATGCTGTCATTTCAGCCTCTTCCAGCTCCAAGGCCTTAGCCGTCACTTCACCATAAGGTACATTGTGTATTCCAGCAGTCTTCACTTTCATGTACAGACTCGGCTTCAGTCATTGAACAAATTGGTAAGTCCTGTCCTCATCATCCTCAACCAATCGGGGGCAAACTGTGATAAAGCATCAAATTTGCATATGTAATCCGTCACAGAGCCAGTTTGTCGCAGATTCATGAACTCCTTCTTCTTGTTGGCCCGAACAGTCCTATTGAAGTACTTGTCAAAGAAGGCAGTCTTAAACATTTCCCAGATCATAGCTCCTGCATTAGCGGTGTTCTGGATTGAATCCCACCAATGCCTTGCACTCAATTTCAAATGAAAGACAACATATGTGACCTTATCTCCTTCGTTAACCTTTGCATACTTAAACATGTCCTCCATCTTTCGAACCCATTCCTCAGCATAAATAGGATCTGAAACATGTCCATTAAATACCGGGGGTCGAAGCCGGTGGAAACGCTCACCCCCATGATCATGAGTTGCATTAGTACTGGAGTTGCCTTGTTCCTCTCTAACAGTCATCAGCTGTTCGATCTGGCGAGATTGGCGCATGACCAACTCTGTCAACTGAGCAATGACATTGATATCCTCATTGGTCTCTCTATGCTGACCTCTAACCATTTTGGGATTCCTAAACAAATAGTTATAGATACATCTTAACTTAATGACATTTACTGAAATCATAAATACTTACAGTTGCTAGAGTGTACGCAGATGGCAATCTGTGCTGGGAGGCAGTCTGCATAATCGATTTTAGAACCCGGTTTTGCTCTGATACCATAATTGTAACGACCCCAATTGGAGTCGTCACCTAATTCATAATTTAACCTCTAAATCATCTTGGCCTTACTTTCTACACTTTGTTCATTATTCATGTTATTATTATTATTTTTTTTTCAAAAAGATACCTCTTGAACTGCATCTACCGATGGAAAGAAAACTCACATCAACCGACGGTCACGTGCCCACCACGCGACACATCTCACCCCATCTAGTGAAAGGCATCTACCGGTGATCACGGACCTTTCACGTGTCCAAAAGACGTCGCTCGGTCTCGAACATCTATCGCCAGATGTCCACAACTTTAAGCTACATCGACCGGTGATCATGTGCGCCTCGCGTGACCAGTTAAAACGTTACTTGAGCACTAAACGACAAGGGATTACTCACATCATCCGGTAACTAGACGACAAAAACTATACTTACATCTTCCGATAGCTTAAACACTCTACATCTACCGGTCACTGGACGACGAAATAACATTTACATCATCCGGTAACCTAAATACACTTCATCTGCCAGTCACTAGATGACAAATTAGCACTCTCATCATCCGATAGCTTAAACACACTACATCTACCGGTCACTGGACGACGAAATAACATTTACATCATCCGGTAACCTAAATGCACTTCATCTGCCGGTCACTAGATGACAAAATAGCACTCTCATCATCCGATAGCTTAAACACACTACATCTACCGGTCACTGGACGACGAAATAACATTTACATCATCCGGTAACCTAAATACACTTCATCTGCCGGTGGATGTAACACTTAACATATTCCGATAGCTTGATATCTATCGGGGAACGCAAATATACACAAACTCCAAATTTCGATGACTCATCACTCTTATAGATAAAAGACAGAAACTCATCCAGAATTCTTATGGCAGAAGACTTAGTTAGATAACACGTTCTATATCCTTATAGACATTCACAAACTCAGTAATTAAGCCAAACAATCATAAAATCTAGTATTCAAGGAAAATCTCATTTTACTTGAACGTCAGTTTATCATAAATCTTACTGACACTTTATGAGCTTAACTACGGGTCATATTCGCCTGCCAGCCACAGACTTCCACCCTGAGCACCATCCTGCAACCGGCCTTAGACATCATCACAGAATTTGGAATCCTCACCTGCTAAATCTTCACCTACATCATAAGGTTTAAATTATAAGCCTAATGCTTAGTAAGGAATGCAATACTAACAAGTATGCATGAATGCTCATTTTGAGAAACAAATGCTCATGAATCTTTTCTTGTTCGTATTCATACACAAAATCTCCATTCTTATTCATCATTCGTATTCATCGTTCATAATTATCATTCATGCTCATCATTGATATTCATCATTCATATTCTTCAATCATATTCCTTGACATGTTGTGTGGATTAAGAGAGAATTTGTGCCGATAAATCATGGTCCTTCCTTTTGGACAGTGACATACGTCAAACCGCCCCCAACCCTCACTTAATTCATGTTGCATAAGTTTTACATCGTTATCTTGGTCATGAGGAAAACATGCTCTTAAAAACATTTTCATATGCATAAAAACATTCATGATGCATGAACATGAGAACTCTTAATTCATCAAGCTACAGAATAGTGCATTCATCCGTCGTGAAATCATATCATTAGTCAAACATCAACATAAGTAACAGGTAGTAGCTTAAACAACTTCTAATTATCGTATCAGTTTCTACCTAGCATCCTTGTGATGTAGGGCCCTATTGGCCGAGAATCCTACACATTCACTTATCTGGTTTCCTTAGCAACTTGAGCTCCTTTTCTTCAGACTTCTTCTCCTAAAACATTTACATTGCAGTAGTTAAAACAAAATCCTAATAGTCCTAATCACTAGTCACCCTAGAGTCTAATAGCTTAAATCATTCCCGAACCCCTTAATCTAATTTCTCTGTGCACAGTCTGAAATATAAAAGCCATAACAGCTAGATTCAACTTCGATTAATCAGGATTGGTTATTTTAAATGTCCAGAATCGATTCGGAATGACATTACTAATCTCGGGTTTTAAAATGTCCTTATTATTACTCGGCCATTGAAGAATCCAAAACTTCAACACGCTAAAAAAAACAGAGTTTAACAACTAACAGATAGCTACATTGCCGAACTCGTACCTCGAGCACAAAGTAGCCGAGAGGTAAGCAAGGAAATTGATCGTCGAAGGAGAGATTTCTAGTTGACAGAGAGCGAGAGCTCGGGAGAGAAAGTCGCCGAGAGTAATGACGGCTATAGTGAGGTTTAATTGGGGTTTGAATCCTTTCCATTTTCTTTAAATACTGGTCTCAATCCTCCATTATTACAACTTTGCCACTCAACCTAGTTTAAATCCACATGTAATTAATTAAACTTGGCATAAAATTCTAAATCGTGAAGATTGAATAATCATGACCGTTAATTCAGTTAGGAAGTCACCTGGTTGAAGTTGTCGGGTGTTACAAAATACATATTTGGTTTTTCAATAGAAAAAAAAAAAGGAAAACAGGATTGCAGATACACATAAAAAAAACGAGGACTATTCTCATATATTTTGTATCATTTTGGCGGCATGGTCAAGCAGTAAGGCAGGGGACTGTAAATCCTTTTTCCCCAGTTCAAATCCGGGTGTCGCCTCATCAAAAAAAGAATTGAAATTCTCTCTTTAGTTTTACTGATATAACTTGCATTTAGTAGACTGTGGCAAGAAAGACAGTTGTTACTGTGACGGAGGACGTTGTTGCGGCTGTGGTGGCCGATTTTGTTGTTATAATTTACCCTTATTCAGCAATAACGAACACTGAGTCTTCCAATGACCCTTTTGCTTATAGAAGACACACTCATCATGAGAGACATTAGATGTCGACCTATTTTAGTTACCAGCCGTAGATCGCTGTGGTACTGCAAAGACATATGAAGTAGGAGGTGAGATAGTCCCCTTATCGGCCTGAGTCTTAAGACAAATCTCCTCAGCTAACAGTTCATTAACCACTGAATTAATAGGAGGAAGAGGAGTACAATGTAGGATTGTCTCATGCAATCCCTCAAAATCATGACAAAAGGGCCATGAGGAACTGTACTAGAGTTGTGATTCTTTCCGAGCAATGTAAGTTGAGAATACGCGCAATTCTGATGGTTCTCTTAATGCCAGCTGGTCTCATAATGCTGACATGGCAAAATAAAAGTTTTGAATACTTGTATCTTTCTATTGAAGAGCCCGAATGTCTGTCTCCAATTGATACTGTCAGGACCCGATTCAACCAACCGAACCCCAACGGCTAGAGGATTCCCAAAGTGGAAAAGAGTCGAACGTCGAAGGGATGATCTCATTGACACTCACCTCTCATATGCATAGATCGTTATAAGTTAATGAAACATAATTCTTCAACTTGATATCGTAAATTAGGATGCTTCATTTAAAATCATTTTTATTATTATTTCATAAAAGCATTTAAAACATAAAACATATAAAACAACATACATTTTATACATTGAAAATTTACTTGAACATCAGAGTACTAACACGGAAGCTACTACAAAAGTAGGTCACTACATGTGACCTTTCAAAAAGCTTTTTACAATGGAAAACCAAACATCCCACCCAAACAAAAACACTATCTACTTTTGATGGTTCACCTATGTCTCTTCTCAACCTTTATATTGCCTTATATTTTCCCTCCCGGTGAACGTTCTAGATATCTGAAAAATATGAATTATGCACATAACGAGTTTTGAACCCAGTAAATAAATCTAACACATAGAATAACTAATACAAACTCTATTAACACCATATAAGACCAATCACCATCTTCCACTCCAATGATTCTTTCAAAATCATAAAAATCATGTTTGTTTGAAAGCCATGCAAATGCTATAAAAGTATGCATGCTCGAAATCAATCTTTTGAAATCACTCAACCATTGTTTGAAACCATTTTCATCAAATAAATTCAATGCAAATAGAATGAAATTTGCATGATTAAAACCATCTTTTCAAGAAAACTCCAATGCATCTTTTAACACCCAAATATTTTTGTTAAAAATGCAACACACTATCAACTCAAAATGTATAACTATCACACAATCCTACACATTCCCAGTGTAATACCCGGAAAAAAATTTATATGACCTACGTAGCTTTTACACGAGGACAATTAGGTAATTAGTTAAAATAAATAAATAAATTAATAAAAGAAATAAAGAAATAAAATAAAATAAAAATAAAAATTTATTTTAACTAAAAACAGAATGGCTTCTCGCGAAGCCATTCTGCTTCTCCACTTCAGGCCCGAGCACCCGAGAGCGACAGTGAGACCGAGCAACGTTCCTCCGGCGACCATGCGATTCCGGTCACCGTTCAGACGAACAAACCCCAGCGAGCTGAAGCCAGGGCTCGGTTCAGCCTTTCCGCGCCAGACCCGATTGAAAACCGGTGAGTTTCTTCCCCTGTTTCTGCTCGATTTGTGGCCGTGGGTGACGAGCTGCATTGAGCTCCGATCACCGGCCGTTTTTGGCCGTTCTCGACGGTGAACGGCCGAGCTTATGGCCGGCGAAGGTCTCCTAGCAAAGGAGAGCTCGGATTGAAGGAAAACCCGAGGGCTCCAAATTGAGGAATTCGGGTTTTCCTATGTAAAGCATTGGAATTTGATTAGATTATGTTAATTGGACATTAGGGGGATTGATTGGTGAGGAATCGAAGGAGAATTGATGAAAAACCAGAAAAAAGAATTTTTCCGGTTAAAGGGAAGTTCGGGTTTTGCCCTTTTCGACCTAGTTGCGGTTATTTGTTTTAAAATTTCTTTTGGCAGATTAAACTAGGATATTAGAGGAGCGCGTGGCCGCTAGAATCGTTTGATTCCGATAACCGACGCAAAAGTTACGCGCGTTCGAAGTTTTGGGTCGGTTTTACCGAACCCAAATTAGTGGCCCGTTTAGTTAGGTGTTAGTTGTATTAGGCTTGAAATAGTAGTTTGAGAGTAAATTGGTGAATGTAAGCTTGATTTAATGAAGCTTGGATGTTTGTCATAGGTCGAGCCATAGGTGACGTGACGTGCCAAACCCAGCGAGCTACAGAAGACAGGTAAGTTCTCGTGATCTTCTCTGGCCGATAGGCCTACACCGTACGTCGAAGTCGTCTCGAGGATTTTCAGAGATGTGTATGTTTTCATTGTTTTTGGTTGGGTAGTTAGGTTAGTTGTTTATAGGTTATGTTTGTTTATCGTCTTGATGGTACACATGCTGGTTGTTTACTTTATGCATTTTACTGCTCATGCATCACGTCTGTTAAAGCATCTGTTTAAGAGAACGAACGAAATAAATCTACGTAATCTGTTATCTGGTCACGGCGAGGTAGTTTAGCCTCGGTGACATTCTGTCTGCGACCTAATTAAAAAGTAAAATGAATCAACGAATCTACGTAATCTGGTCACGGCGAGGTGGTTTAGACCTCGGTGACAATCTGTCTGCGACGAAATGAATCTGAATCTGTAATCTGCATGTTTTCTTAATGGCATATGCACGCATGCATCTGCATTTACGATAGCTTGCTGAGATTTTTATCTCATAGTTTGTCTGTATGGTGTAGGTAGCCTAGACTTCGAGACAGGTGAGGACGACGTTCCTCCTCCTGATGTCTGATGCGGTTGATGGACAATGCTCGCGGTAGTGTGTTGGCGCAGTCGAGGCGTGTTTTGACCCGTGGGGATATGTGTAAGTCTTTTGGGGGATTTAATGGATAATACGAATGTATAGATGAACATATTAGGCTGTTTGGACTCTGTTTAGTTGATTGATTGATGTTTAGATGGTTTGGTTCGGGTTAGTGGATAAAATAGGTTTTTATGTTTTGATAGACTTGTTTTATAAAACGTTTTGTTAAGGTTTTTATCTAATGTTTAATGGAACTGCTTGGTATTTTCTTTTGAAACAGGAGGGATATGTTTGGTTTTTAAACATAACCACGCAGTTTGTTTTCACGAAAGTATGTTTTAAACACGTTTAATATATGTTTATATCTCAAGTCGTTTTGAGTGAGATTATGGAGATGTAGGAGTATCTGCGGTTTAAAGTTAAGTTGTATTGTGAAGTGTATGTTTGTGATGTGGATAGAATTTGTGGTATAGATAGAATTGTGTTAGTGAAATGGTGAGGTTGTATTTTGTAGGTGGTCATGTACAGGTTGGTTTAGGATTAATTGTTTTGTAATTATTTTAAACGTTTTATTAAATTGTTTTCCACTTAAACGCTAAGTATAAAAGAAAAAGAAGAAATTCGTACGGGAAAATTAGGAATAGTATGAGGGACGTTACACCCAGACTTTATCCGTAGGGTTGTAGGACCCTATGCATTGCTTCATCTTGAGGTTTAGGGATTTTCAACCCTAGAGAACACTAAGTCGATCTCTTTCTCATTTTCACAGTCATACACATCACACACGAAAATACAATTCCAACCATTAAGTTCATGGATTAACGCGATTGTCAACTTCCTCTTTTTCTCAAATGCATGCTTTAACACATTTCACAAAACCATTGTCATGCACATTTAAAACCATGCAACTCACTCATGCAAATCATTTTGAAAGCCAGCATATCACATTGATTTAAAATAATATTTTCAAAACATTCTTTTTTAACATCACAATACAATTTAAAAACATAAATTTTCATAAAATACTATTCATTTCACATCAAAACAACATCTATTTAATCACTTCAATTCACATTCAAAATTCTAAGCCTAACTAGAATCAAGAACATAATTTAAATCTATCTCCACCTAAACAATGCAATAAAGGTTAAATTAACTATTCTAAATGTAGAATTTAATTACCTATTGAAGGTTCCTCCTCTCCCATGAAATTTTCACCTAATGAACTGATTTTTAGTCCTATAGAATCGGCTCCCCAAGTTGAGTAACTTTTCTTTCAAGAGCAAGTCTAAAATCTAACTTTTTATCCCTCTTTTTCTCTCTTATTTCTCCTTTTTTCTTCTTCTTTTTTTCTTTCTTCTCCCCTCTCTGGTCTTGCATGAAATTACTGAGTTATATGCCTTCTCTAGCATTTTCTAGAGAGATCTTGGATTTATCATTCTATCCTTGTTGTCCATATAAAAGTACTATTTTATTCTTTCTTGCACTATAAATTGCAAAAATACCATAATTACTTGTGTTTAAGTTTACTTAGCTAAAACTAATTAATTTTGATTATTCTTAATTTAATCAACATGATTAGTATAATTAATCATGATTAATTAGCCTTAATCACACTTAATTAATCACTTAAGCAAACAACTTACCTAACATATACTGACTGCCACGTGTCCTAACTCTAATGGTTTTCCAATGTTATTGGATGGATATATGCTACAAAGTGTTGGAAACATTTTTCCTTTTTTAACTTTCTCCAAATTCTCACTGTAAGTTGTAGTTTAAAGCTATTTAATCAAAACAGTGCAATTTAAAACATAAACTTCATTTATCAGATTAAAAAGTAGATAACTTTTGCTACATACATCCAAATTCTTTCATTCCAAAGGCCTTCTTTTCCTCTACATGTCTAGTTTAAGATTGTAAAATTTCACAATAATACAATTATCAGAGCAAAAGTTATTACACTTACAATCAAGTCTGTTCCTACAAAACAATTTCATTCATAACATTCTCAAGGATTTTATATCATTTCTTCAATACAACTTCCATAACTTATATTCAAATATCATCCATAATAAATATAAAAAATGCATTATTGACAATAAAATATTGAAGGTTCAAACTGTGATGACCCGAATGTGCACGTATGAGGATGACTGTAGGGCAAACCTCGGGATCTAAGCCGAGGGTAGGCAAATTCTGGACTCCAGTATAGGCAAATCTCGGGTCGTAAAAAGGGGGTCATCACAATTCCACATCGCTTGGGGAAGTATATGGAAATGAAACATATGTAAGAAAACTCTTCCAAGATAGTAAGACGCGTTTTGGAGCACAATTGGCAACGGATCCCATAAGAACTCTTAAGTTAAAAGTGCTTCGGCTAGAGTAGTACAATGTTGGGTGACCGACTGGGAAGTTCTCACCAAACAAAGCCGTGAGGGGAGGATATTGGATTACGACCAAATTCCCAGAGCAGACAATATCTTATTGGGAAAAGGGGTTGTTATAAATGGTATCAGAGCCTTTACCCAACCAGAAATGTGGTCAACGAGGACGTTGGGCCCCCGAGGAGGGGGGTGATTGTGATGATCCAAATGTGCACGTATAAGTACGACTACGAGGCAATCCTCGGGACTTAAGCTGAGTGTAGGCAAATTCTGGAATCGAATATAGACAAATCTCGAGTCATAAAAAGGGGGTCGTCACAATCCCTCATCGCTTGGGGAAGTATATGGAAATGAAACATATGTAAAGAAGCCCTCCCAAAATAGTAAGACGCGTTTTGGAGCATAATTGGCAACGGATCCCATAAGAACTCCGAAGTTAAAAGTGCTTCTGCGAGAGCAGTACCATGTTGGGTGACCGACTGGGAAGTCCTCGCCAAACAAAGCCATGAGGGGAGGGTATTAGACTACGGCTCAATCCCCAGAGCGGACAATATCTTACTGGAAAAATAAATCGTTATACAAACCATTACATTCTTCCCCCGTTAATAAAATTTCTTCCCGAAATTTATCTCTGACTTAGTTCTCAAAAAGTTGGAGATACTTTTCTCTAATCTCACTTTCTAGTTTCCATGTAGCTTCTTTAGCTCCTATTTTCTTCCATAAGTCTATAGCAATTGGAATCAGTTTGTTCCTTACTAATCAGAAACACATTCACCATAAAGGCAATAAAGAGGCATTTTAAACATAGTTACTAACCCCCATAACCAGTTAGAAAAATTATATATAGCTCTTATAACAAATCTGTCAGGACCCGAATCAACCAACCGGACCCCGACGGCTAGAGGATTCCCAAATTTGTAAAGAGTCGAACGTCGAAGGGATGCTCTCATTGTCACTCACCTCTCACATGTATAAATCGTTATGAGTTAATGAAACATAATTCTTTAACTTAGTATCATAAATTATGATGTTTTGTTTAAAATCATTTTTATTATTATTTCATAAAAGTATTTAAAACATAAAACTTATAAAACAACATACATTTTATACATTGAAAATTTACTTGAACATCAAAGTACTAACACAGAAGCTACTACAAAAGTAGGTCACTACATGTGACCTTTCAAAAAGTTTTTTATAAAGGAAAACCAAACATCCCACCCAAACAAAAGCACCATCTACCTTGATGGTTCACCTATGCCTTTTCTCAAACTTTATATTGCTTTATATTTTCCCTTCTGGTGAACGTTCTCCATATCTGAAAAATATGAATTATGCACATGATGAGCTTTTAGCCTAGTAAATAATTCTAACACATAGAATAACTAATTCAAACTCTATTAACACCAATATGTAACACCCGAAAAATTTCCCTTAACGTACGTAGCCTTAGACTAGGTTACATTATAAGTGTTTAATGCTAATTTATAGTTTTCCTAAGTTATGAAAAGGAAAACAAGAAATGAAAGAGTGAATTAAGAGAAAACTCTAAGATTTAATGGAGTAGAAACTTGTATTGAGTTAAATTGACTTGAAGTTAAAGAAAAGAAGATAAAGTAAATGTGAGGAAGGCATTCACGTTGGAATGCATGATACAAATGGAAGAGTGTGGTTTTTTTTTTATTATATTTAAAAGCTTGGTGAAAAAGTCAAAAAGAAAGGTTGAAAAGTCAATTTAATTTATGAACCAATGGGAGGAAGGTGAAGTTAATGAGAAGGGGATTACTTTTGGATGCTTTTCACGTTGGATTAAAGGAAGAAAAGGGTGTGGGGATCTTTTATAAAATTCAAGTTTTTTTGTGGCAAAACTTAAAAGTGAAAAGTAAAATAGGTTAAAAGGCAAATTAGTCTTCTTCTCCTTCATCTCTTCCACGGTTGTTCTTCCTCCACGGCTGAGCTTCTTCCTCCATTTTCTTCAAGGTTTCTCAAGCTTTAAGGTAGAAAATTAAGTGGGTTTTGAGTTTAATAGCTTTAAGTGTTGATTTTTGGCATTTTGAGTGGTTGATTTTAGTGAGGGTTTGGAAAACCCTAACCATGGTGTAACGACCCCATTAGGGCCGAGATTGATTCTTCCTTTTCATAAATCATTTACACTAAGTTTACTCTCTATATATATATATATATATATATATATATATATATATTTTAAAAAGTACTCAAGGACAATGCCATATCTGACAAGACTGACTCATACATCGGTTCCATAACATGTTCGGGAAGAATGAAAGTGCCCTCAGACCACTCGACTTCGTCGTTCACAGGCTGCATGGATTTGCAGACATCCACCGATAGGAACACATTCCCCGAACATCACGTGCACTCCGCGTGACTCAATAGACGTCGCCCAGTAAAGGACATCATCTGATGGACAAGAGCGTTTCACGTGACTCATGGACATCGCCTGGTAGAAGACTTCTACGATTACTAAACGACAAAACATAATTACCCACATCATCCGATCACAAAACGACAATACTTAATACTCCTTCCGATAGCAAAACATCTAAACATAATCCCCACTTCTACCGATAGTATTAGACAACGACATCTACCGATTGTCCGGTGCAACCCACTTGACTCATTAAACTTCTTCCGATAGAATTAAACAACATCTACCGATAGAATTAAACAACATCTACCGATAGAATTAGACAACCTCTACCGGTCACAAAACGACAAAGCATGATTTCCCACATCATCCGATCACAAGATGACAAGACTTATTACCCACTTCTACCGATAGCGAAAGAAATCTACATCTACCGATTGACATGTGCATCGCACGTGACATATAAGTATCATTCGATAGAAGACCTCTACCGGTGAACAAGAAATTCCTAGCATCTGCCGATAGTAATAATATCATCTACCGACGACAACACCTACGAAACGAGACATCCTGACTTTCACGGACTTCAACTTGACTAAAATAAGATTGCACAGGTATAAATCATAGACTCATCCAAAATATGTGTAGCGGAAGACTTAAATAAAACATAAATCATTCTATCTCCTCATGATCATTCTTAAACTTAGAAATCAAGTCAGACAAATCCCAAAATCCATCATGTTAAGAAAATCCCTTCCTACTTAATTTCAGTATGTTTAATTCTTACTAACATCATAAGAGCAGTAACCAGGGGTCATAATCGCCTTTCCAGCCACAAATCTGTCACCCTGAGCTCCATCCAGCAACCAGTCTTAGACATCCTCGCTGAATTTGTAATCCTCACCTGGTAGTTCTTCACCTACATCATAAGGTTTAAACTATAAGCCTAATGCTTAGTAAGGAGTGCAACGCTAACATGTATGCATGAATGCACAGTTGAAAAGAACACGTTTACATAATCATTTCTCATTACATTCTTGTTCATGTTCATGTTCATCGTTTACATCACGTTCTTGTTCATCAGTTACATCATGTTCTCGTTCATCATTTATATCATGTGGATTAAGGGAGGATTTGTGCCGAAAAGGGGGTCGACAGTGAAAGTGTACATAGTCCCTTGCGGGCCGTATTCATGGTCCTCCTTTTGGACAGTGACATACATCAAACCGCCCACAACCCTCTCTTAATCCAGGTTGCATAAATTTCATATTCGTAATCTTAATCATGATGCAAAACATGCATTTAAAACACTTTCATACAAAAAAAAAATTGATCATAAAGCATGAGCATGAGCATTCTTATTTTATCAGGCAAAAGGGACAGATTATTCAGTCATCAAAAGATCATACTATCAACTTGAGTATCATGACCAACAGACAATAGCATAGATAACCTTTAAATATTTTAGACAACTTCTACCTATTACCCTTGTGATGTAGGGCCCTAATGGCCGGGAATCTTACTCACTCACTTAACTGGTTTCCCTTAGCAACTTGAGCACTTCACCTTGGATTTTTCCTCACCTAAAACATTTCACATTACAGAGTTAAAACAAAATTCTAAAAGTTCTAACCAAAAGTCATTCTAGAATCTAACGTACATGTATTTCTAAGTTCTTTAGTTAAGCACCTTATGTGCGTAGATCAAGTTTCCAGAACCTAAAATGCCCAGATTCAACCTAGCAACTAAACACAGTCGGTTATCTTAATGTCCAGAATCGAATCGGAAATGCCATTACTAAACGTAGATTATAAATGTTACTACAATAACTCTGCCATTGAAGAATCTGAAACTTTAAGTTCTAGCTGAAAACAGAGCTCTAAGTAACTAACCAACAGCTACATTGTCTAAGTCTTACCTAGAGCGTGGGTCGTCGGGGTGGAGACTGAAGAATCGATCGTCGATGGGGGAGTAGCTGGCCGAGAGAGAGCTCTGGAGAAAAAGGAAAATCGCCAAGAGAGGAATGTCAGCTACCGTGAGGTTTTAATGAGGTTTAAGGATTTCCATTTACTATATATACTAAATAAAATCCTCCTTTATTACGGTTCTGCCACCACACAAATAGAAATCGAATAAGCTTTGGCATTTAATTCTAAATCGAAAAGATCATTAATAGAGGTGACAGTTAAATCAGTTAAGAAAATCACCTGGCCGAAATTGTCGGGTGTTACATCCATCCCTCCTTAAACAGAATTTTCGTCCTCAAAAATTGGTCAAACAAAGAGCTCCGGATATTTGACAATCATGTCCTGCTGTCGCTCCCATGTGGCTTCTTCAATACCATGATTCATCCATAAGACTTTCACTAGTGGAATCTCTTTATTCCGTAGAGTCTTAACTGCAGTTTCCATAATTTGAACAGGTCTCTCTTCATACATTAGTGTTGGCTCAATTTCGATTTTTGTTGGCTTAACAACCTGCGCCGGATCACGTATGCATTTCCTTAGCATAGACACGTGAAAAACATTGTGAACCTTTTCCAGTGATGGAGGTAATTGCAACTTATAGGCTGTACTGCCAATCCTTGCCAAGACAGGGAATGGTCCAATGAATCGTGGATTAAGCTTTCCCTTCTTGCCAAATCTTAAAACTCCCTTAAATGGTGAAACCTTTAACAAGACCTCATTTCCAACAGCAAACT
The DNA here is from genome assembly GCA_022432975.1 of Begonia masoniana. Lineage (NCBI taxonomy): Eukaryota > Viridiplantae > Streptophyta > Magnoliopsida > Cucurbitales > Begoniaceae > Begonia > Begonia masoniana. The sequence continues at coordinate 26,898,976 of CM039507.1, read as the reverse complement.
CAAGATCCCTCCTTCTTTGGTCTGCATAGCTCTTCTGTCGGCTTTGCGCAGTCATCATTCTTTTCCTAATAATGGTAATCTTGTTCGACATCTGTTGCAAAATTTTGGGGCCTAGGAGTTTTGCTTCGCCAACTTCATCCCAATATAAGGGTGATCTGCATTTCCTACCATACAGTGCTTCGTATGGTGCCATACCAATGGTGGACTGGAAAATATTGTTGTAGGAGAATTCAACCAAGGGCAGGTATCGATTCCAAGATGTCTGGAAATCTAGCACACACGCCCTCAACATGTCCTCGAGTGTTTGAATTGTCCGTTCAGATTGGCCATCTGTCTGAGGATGAAATGCAGTGCTGAAGGATAACTTTGTACCGAGCGTGCCTTGAAGACCTTGCCAAAACCTTGAGGTGAACCTAGGATCACGATCTGAGACAATGGATATCGGAATCCCATGCAATCTGATAATTTCCTGAACATATAGATTAGCAAGCTGATCCATCGTGGACGTTGTCTTTACAGGTAGGAAGTGAGCTGATTTCGTCATTCTGTCAATTACAACCCAAATACTATCATGACCTTTAGTTGTCTTAGGTAATCCCACAACAAAGTCCATGGCAATGTTTTCTCACTTCCATTCGGGAATCCGTAAGGGTTGAAGGGTACCACCTGGACGTTGGTGTTCTGCCTTAACTTGTTGGCATATCAAACATGACTCTACATGTGACGACCCAAACCCGGTCAGGGCCGTCACGGCCTAACCATAACTTACTCCTAACTTTAAGCTCTCGTAATCGTGTAAAATTTTTCTTTTTATATCTCTCGTATCGTTTCGACTTCTAAACCACTAAATCGAAGTCTCGGATTATTGAAATCCCTTAAAATCATTCAAATAATCAATAAATTAAACTAAGAAACAATTAAAAGGGCAAAATCGTCAAAGTGCCTAGCATAGGGAGGGGCGATCAGTCGCCCTCCCTGCTGGCGATCGCTCGCCAGCCAAGTAAAAACGAGGGGCGATCGATCGTCCAATTTGGGCGATCGTTCGCCCCACATGATTGCCCAGCGATCGCTTGGCAACCGCTCTGGAAATTTGATTCCAGAGCGTTGCCTTAACCATCCAACCACCGATCGATCGCCACCCCAGGGATGATCGATCGGCAAGCGCTCTGGACTTGAAATTCCAGAGCGCTGCCTCCCTTTTTTTTTTTTTTTTTTTTTCTTTTCCTCTATCACATACCCTTCAACCACTTCACCAAAATCTTCACCAACACCTCACCCACCATTTCACAACACATTCCTACATAACTCAATATCCTCAAACTCATAAATTCATAAATTTAGATTGAGCTAAACAAAACACACCTAAAACGTATTTATATCCTATAAAATCAAACCACGTGGATCGCTCTAAAACCGAGCCAATCCCTACACATCTAAATGCTTAAAATCATCAAATAAAACCCAATCAAATCCTCAAAACAACATTGAACATAAACATGAAATTTCCTTAAAACATCACCAAAGACATAAATTATCAAATCATTCAAATAGCACTACTTCAAACCTACATTCACTATAAATTTTCTAAATAATAAACCTAACTATACACCCTAAAATCCATAATCTTTTTAACCAACAAAACTAACTCACATCTCATTGCCACAAAACAGTTCGGGGCGCACCATCGGACCATCAAGCCAAACCAAAACACACTCCGTCGCCACGAGCACAAGCCATCGACCGTCTATTCCTTGTCATCAAGAGAAACTCTCACCTTCACAGCTGTCACCTACATCATACAACATATACATTAAGCCTAATGCTTAGTAAGGGGATGCACTATACTTTACATGTACATGAATGCATGAATTCATAAAACTTATTCTTTTACTTGTTCTTATTCTTTTTCATAACATGAATCGTGTTGGGGAGGTAGGCAGTGCGTGTACATAGTCCTTTCGGCCGTATTCATGGTCCAATATGGACAGTGATTCATGGTCCCTCGAGTTGGACGATTTTGTTGTTCATGGCCATACCACCCCATCTTACATAATCATTTCATACATTTCATTTTCATGCATGTAAAACATTTCATATGCCGTTGAGAAAACATGATGCATGAGGAAATCTACGTACCACATATCATCAAAAAAAATCATCAAGCAATTCACAACGTACATAGACATACACTAATCTTAACGAACTTCACAAACAACTAATAACTAACATCCTAGGCTACCCGACTCATTAAACCCCACAATCAGAAAATCATCATCAAAACAACTAAAGCCTAACGTTGACACAATGTAGGGCCTTAAGGGCCGGAAACCTAGCACCCACTTACCTGGCAAGCAAGTTGAGCACCGTCCGAAAAGTCGTCTCCACCTAAGGTATTTCACAAATCCATCATTAAACCGATCCTATATAAACAATTTCCAAACTTAAACTAAGCTCCTATCTAAGGCAATTTCTCCTAAAACTTCTATTTTCTACATTTAGGCATTTCATCGAGCACGTGGTGCTCACAAAATACCAAACTCCATTAATGGAGATTTTACAACCTTCAACAACCAAAAATCAACTCTAACATTCACCCAAACACCATTAATCCACTCAATCATCCTAAATAACAACAAAAGTAACATCAATGGGCAATAATCTAGCAGTCCTATCGATTTCTAACGAAATCTGGAAATTTCTAACAAAACCCTAAACCGAATAACCCAATCAAAACCCAACCCTAAATCAAAATAAACTCGTAGAATACTAGAGTCCTTACCTAGGGCTTGGATTTGTCAAAGAAAACTAAAAGAAATGATCGCCGGAAGAGATGGATGATCGGCCAAGAAGAAAACGCCGTGGAGATGAAAATGTCGCAAGGGAGAGGGAGAGGGAGAGCTTCACGATTATGGAGAAGAAAATAGAAGGGGAGGGTATTTAGTTTTTATAAAATTTAACTTAACAAATTACCATCTTGCCCTTTGTTCAATTCTTTGCTTAATTCGTTATTTCGTCTATCAATTTGGTTTCTCCGAAACTCTTTTATTCCTCCAAATATTCCAACTTATTTCTAGGGTTCTAACGAAACTCTCCGTTTGTAAAACGGACTTAATTTACTATTTTTACGACTTAAAACACTATAGGCGGAAAACCGTAACTATCGATTTGGATTTCTAAAAATTTACTTATTCTTCTAAAAATCCCCATAAATTCCTAGGGTCCTAATAAAACCTCCCGCTCACAAAACGGACCTAATTTACTTATTTATGAAAATACCCTTGGAGCGGAAACCCAAAAAACCTGGGCGTTACGCTACATACTTGGCAACATCCCTCTTCAAATTCGGCCACCAATAGAGTGACTTCAAGTCCCGATACATCTTGGTGCTGCCAGGATGTACAGAAAAGGGAGACGAGTGCGCCTCGGCCAAGATCAACTTACGTAATTCCTCATCACTTGGAATATACCACCGATTCCTAAATTTCAAAATACCATCCTTGGAAAGGCTGAACTCTGAGGAGGCGTCCTTCAACTTACTCATCATGCTCTTATTTTGCTTTGACTCCTTTTGTTGTGCCTCCTTAATCCTATCCAAGATAGTTGGTTGAATGGTTACATCTGCAAGTAGTTCCGACAGCTCAGAAACTATTTCCAATTCAAATTTCTGAACTTCCGTCCTCAGTGGTACAGACATGGTTGACACCGCAGGTTGCATCGTCGTTGACATCCTGCTTAAAGCATCGGCTACGGCATTAACCTTACCCGGGTGATACTTAATCTCAAAGTCATAATCCTTAACAAACTCTAACCAACGTCTTTGTCTCATGTTCAACTCCTTTTGAGTAAAAAGGTACTTCAGGCTTTTATGGTCAGAAAACACTTCACACTGCTGGCCATACAAATAGTGTCTCCAAACCTTTAATGCAAAAACAACTGCGGCTAATTCCAAATCATGAGTGGGGTAATTCTGTTCATAACTCTTCAGTTGCCTGGAGGCATACGCAACAACCTTGCCTTCTTGCATCAAGACACACCTCAGACCAACTTTGGATGCATCATAATAAACACTGAACTTCCCTTCTTCAGTTGGGAGTGTCCAAAGAGGGGCTGTCGTCAACTTCAACTTCAGGGTCTGGAAACTCTCTTCACAAGCTTTAGTCTAAGAGTACTTGGTGTTCTTCTTAGTTAAACTAGTTAAAGGTTTAGCTATCATAGAAAATCCCTTAATAAACTTTCTATAATAACCTGCTAGACCAAGGAAACTACGGATTTCACTGGCGTTCCTCGGTTGGGGTCAATCTTTTACTACCTTAATTTTGGCTGGATCTACAGATATGCCCTCAGCAGAAATGACATGACCTAGAAAGTTGACCTTATACAACCAGAACTCACATTTAGACAACTTGGCATAGAGTTGCTGATGTTCTAATGTCGTCAAAACTATTCTTAAGTGTTTTTCATGGTCAGCTTTGGTCCGTGAATAAATTAAGATATCATCTATAAACACAATCACAAACTTGTCCAAATACTCACGAAACACATGGTTCATCAAGTCCATAAAAGCTGCAGGTGCATTCGTCAATCCAAACGACATCACAAGAAATTCATAGTGTCCATATCGGGTTCTGAATGCTGTCTTTGGTATATCACTCTCCTTAACCTTCAGTTGGTAATAACCCGAACGTAAGTCAATTTTTTAAAATACCTTAGCTCCTTGTAGTTGGTCAAACAAGTCGTCAATTCGGGGTAAGGGATATTTATTCTTGACCGTTAACTTGTTCAGTTCTCTGTAATCTATGCACATTCTAAGAGATTAGTCTTTCTTCTTAACAAATAGGACAGGTGCACCACAGGGAGAACAACTAGGGCGTATAAATCCCTTGTCAACTAGATCCTGGAGTTGGACTTTTAACTCCTTCAGCTCAACAGGTGCCATGCGGTAAGGGTTCTTAGACACAAGTGATGCCTTAGGATATGTATCGATTACAAACTCAATTTCTCTATCAGGTGGTAACCCGGGAAAGTCATCCAAAAATGCTTTTGGACACTCTCGTACTATAGGAATATCTTGGAGTTCTACCTTATCCTTTACCTGGACATCAATTATGCTAGCTAGAAAACTCTCACAACCACCCTTCAGTAACCGTTGAGTCTCTAGTGAGAATATAATTGGTATTTTACTTATTTTTGGAATAGCTTGGAAGGAATACCGATCTCCGTTCGGGGGTCGGAACTCAACCAATCCAGACCTACAACTTATCATGGCATAATGTCTGAATAGCCAATCCATTCCTAATATGACTTCGTATCCCTTCATATCAATTACGATTAGCTCTACATATAACTTCTTTTCTTCTAAAGATACAATATCACCTTTCACTATCTGTTCTGAATGTAAGGACTTCCCTAAAGGTAACATAACACTATATGACCTCTCAGCTGGCAAGAGTTCTAACCTATGCTTACATACAAACAGGGTTGATACAAACGAGTGTGTGGCTCCCGTATCTATAAGTGTATAAGCAGAAATACCACAGATTATAATTGTACATGTTATGACCGTATGCTGCACCACATCCTTATCCTCCATTAAAGTATAGACTCTTGGCGCTACTCTCGCACGATTTGGGTCTGGCAGCATAGAGCAATCTCTGACCATGTGTCCAACCTTGTCACATCTATAGCAACGGCCAGAATATAATTTACATTCGCCATGGTGATTCTTCTGGCAGGTGGAACATAGAGGAACTAGAGGTCGCTTTCCTTTTCCTTGATCATCATTTGGATTGAAGGGTCTCTTCACACATTTCTACTGTTGCTGCGGTCCTCTATTCGGTTGTGGTTGCCAACCTCTGCCTGGCGCGGTGGTGGCTGAGTCTCCTTGATGAACTTCCTTGGCGGTTCACGTTGTCCTTGTACTGTTAACTCAACTTCTTCCAATTCCAAAGCCTTAGCTGCCACTTCGAAATAGAGTATGTTATGGATCCCTGCAGTCTTCACTCCCTGGAAGAGGCTCGGCTTCAGTCCATGGACAAACTGGTGAATCTTGTCTTCCTCATCATCCACCAGATGGGATGCAAACCTGGACAAGGCCTCAAACTTACAGATGTAGTCAGCTTTTTGCTGGCCCGAACCGCTCGGCTAAAATACCTGTCATAAAAGGCCGTCTTGAATCACGCCCAAGTTATAGTATCCGCATTCGTAGTGCCCTAAATTGAGTCCCACCAATGCCTTGCACCCAATGCAAGATGAAAAACAACACATGTGACCTTGTCTCCTTCATCGACCTTGGCATACTTGAATATGTCCTCAATTGTCCGAATCCACTCCTCAGCATAAATAGGATCCAAAACTTGACCATTGAATACTGGAGGTCGAAGGCAGTGAAAACGCTCGCTTCCAATGTCGTGAGTCGTATTTGAGCTAGAATTCCCTTGCTCATCCTTAGCAGTCACCCACTGCTCAATTTGGCGGGACTGGCGAATAACCAGCTCGGTTAGCTGAGCGATGGTGTTACTATCCTCATTGCTCTCTATTTGTTGACCTCTTACCATTTTGAGATTCCTAAACAAGTAATCATAAACACATCTTAACGTAATGACATTACTAAAATCATAGACACTTACAGTTGTTGGAGTGTGCTCATGTGAAAATCTGTGCTGGAAGGCAGTCTGCAGAATCGATTTTAGAACCCGATTTTTCTCTGATACCATAATTGTAAAGACCCCATTAGGGCCGAGACTGATTCTTACTTTTCGTAAATCATTTACAGTAAGTTTACTCTATATATATATATATATATTTTTTAAAAGTACTCAACGACAATGCCATATTTGACAAGACTGAACCCTTCAAATACACGGCTCCGTCATAAGACTATCAACACAATCAGTCACAGAGTCGATCGACATGACTCAGACATCGGTTCCATAACATGTTCGGGAAGAATGAAAGTGCCCTCAGACCACTCGACTTCGTCGTTCACGGGCTGTATGGATTTGCAGGCATCCACCGATAGGAACACATTCCTCGAACATCACGTGCACTCCGCGTAACTCAATAGACGTCGCCCAGTAGAGGACATCATCCGATGGACATGAGCGTTTCACGTGACTCATGGACATCGCTAGGTAGAAGACCTCTACCGATTACTAAACGACCACAAGACTTAATACTCACTTCTTCCGATAGCAAAAACATCTAAACATAATCCCACTTCTACCGATAGTATTAAACAACGACATCTACGATTGTCACGTGCAACCCACTGACTCATTAAATTCTTTCGATAGAATTAAACAACATCTACCGATAGAATTAACAACATCTACCGATAGAATTAGACAACCTCTACCGGTCACAAAACGACAAAGCATGATTTCCCACATCATCCGATCACAAGACGACAAGACTTATTACTCACTTCTACCGATAGCGAAAGAAATCTACATCTACCGATTGACATGTGCATCGCACGTGACATATAAGCATCATCCGATAGAAGACCTCTACCGATGAATAAGAAATTCCTAGCATCTGCCGATAGTGATAACATCATCTATCGACGACAACACCTACGAAACGAGACATCCTTACTTTTACGGACTTTAACTTGACTAAAATAAGATTGCACAGGTATAAATCATCCTTACCAAAATATGTGTAGCGGAAGACTTAAATAAAACATAAAGCATTCTATCTCCTCATGATCATTCTTAAACTTAGAAATCCAGTCAGACAAATCCCAAAATCCATCATGTTAAGAAAATCCCTTCCTACTTAATTTCAGTATGTTTAATTCTTACTTAAATCATAAGAGCAGTAACCAGGGATCATAATCGCCTTTCCAGCCACAAATCTGTAACCCTAAGCTCAATCCAGCAACCAGTCTTAGACATCCTCACAGAATTTGGAATCCTCATCTGGTAGTTCTTCACCTACATCATAAGGTTTAAACTATAAGCCTAATGCTTAGTAAGGAGTGCAACGCTAACATGTATGCATGAATGCACAGTTGAAAAGAACACGTTTACATAATCATTTCTCATTACATTCTTGTTCATGTTCATGTTCATCGTTTACATCACGTTCTTGTTCATCAGTTACATCATGTTCTCATTCATCATTTATATCATATGGATTAAGGGAGGATATGTGCCAAAAAGGGGGTCGACAGTGAAAGTGTACATAGTCCCTTGCGGGCCGTATTCATGGTCCTCCTTTTGGACAATGACATAAGTCAAACCGCCCCCAACCCTCTCTTAATCCAGGTTGCATAAATTTAATATTTGTAATCTTAATCATGAAGCAAAACATGCATTTAAAACACTTTCATACAAAAAAAATTGATCATAAAGCATGAGCATGAGCATTCTAATTTCATCAGGCAAAAGGGACAGATTATTCAGTCATCAAAAGATCATACTATCAACTTGAGTATCATGACCAACAGACAATAGCATAAATAACCTTTAAATATTTTAGACAACTTCTACCTAGTACCCTTGTGATGTAGGGCTCTAATGGCCGAGAATCTTACTCACTCACTTACCTGGTTTCTCTTAGCAACTTGAGCACTTCACCTCGGATTTTTCTTCACCTAAAACATTTCACATTACAGAGTTAAAACAAAATCCTAAAAGTTCTAACCAAAAGTCATCCTAGAATCTAACGTACATGTATTTCTAAGTTCTTTAGTCAAGCACCTTATGTGCGTAGATCAAGTTTCCAGAACCTAAAATGCCCAGATTAAACCTAGCAACTAAACACAGTCAGTTATCTTAATGTCCAGAATCGAATCGGAAATGTCATTACTAAACGCAGATTATAAATGTTACTACAATAACTCTGCCATTGAAGAATCCGAAACTTCAAGTTCTAGCTGAAAACAGAGCTCTAAGTAACTAATCAACAGCTACATTGTCTATGCCTTACCTAGAGCGTGGGTCGTCGGGGTGGAGACTGAAGAATCGATCGTCGATGGGGGAGTAGCTGGCCGAGAGAGAGCTCTGGAGAAAAAAGAAAATCGCCAAGAGAGGAATGTCGACTATTGTGAGGTTTTAATGAGGTTTAAGGACTTCCATTTACTATATATACTAAATAAAATCCTCCTTTATTACGGTTCTGCCACCACACAAATAGAAATCGAATAAGCTTTGACATTTAATTCTAAATCGAAAAGATCATTAATAGATGTGATAGTTAAATCAGTTAAGAAAATCACCTGGCCGGGTGTTACACATGGAGTCCATAATTTCTTTTACAATTTGTTATTTTCTTCCTAAATTTCATGGTTTAGATGTTGGATGGATTAGTTAAGGTGATTTTTGGAGTTAGATTGAAGTTATGGTGGAGAATAGTTGAAAACTGGTTTTTGTCAAAATATGCACCGATTCTGTTTTTGTGTTATCGAATTTGCTAAGTTGTTTGGTGGTTGAATTTAAGTGTTTCAATGGATAGAAGACGTGTAGAGGTTTACAGAATAGGTTGGCACGTCAAAATCCGTTGAAAAATGAATAAGTTATGGCTGTTTCAAGTTGGATACCAAGATTTGTCAGAAAATCGGGTTTTATGTATTGGGTTGTATAGTTGGTTAAATTGTGGTTAGTTTTGGGTTTAAGTATTCCTAGAATTTCCTAGATTGATGCTAAGTATTTCTCCTTATTTGTTAGGTTATCGCACGAGTAATTTAACAGCACGAGGTGATAGAACCTTTGTCGAGCAATCGAGTAAGTAGTGGTTTAAAATTGTTTTGCCTTCGGGCCTACACCATGGAACGGTAGGATTAATGGTTGTTTGTTTTGCGTTGTGTTGTGTTGCATATTCTTTAGCATGCATCATGGTTTTCAATTAAGCAAAATACGAATTTTCTTGCATAGTTTGAATTGCGAGCGTGAAATGTAATCAGATAAAAGGAATTGCAAAAATAATCTTGATTATAGTTTCCTTGTAGGGAACAAGTGCTGGAGTGTAGCACCTCGAGGGGACCTCTATGAAAGATGACCGGCTAAAATAATCTTGATTAGAGTTGCCTTGTCGGGAACAAGTGCTGGAGTGTAGCACCCCGAGGGGACCTCTATGAAAGATGACCAGCTAAAATAATCTTGATTAGAGTTGCCTTGTCGGGAACAAGTACTGGAGTGTAGCATCTCGAGGGGACCTCTATGAAAAATGTCCAGCTAAAATACGTAATGGTCGTGAGTACAAAATCCTAGACGGTTATAGGATTCTACGATCGACGTGGAGGGAGATTTTGTATAGCCATCCTAGACGGTCATGGGATGATTGCTATCTGGTCTTGCTCTGGTGGTTCTGAGTGTGGCCTTCCTAGACGGTTATAGGATGTGAGCCTACTCGATCCACACGGCTTATGAAATGATTAAAGCAACGAACATGAAACAAGCACAACTGAGTGTTAGAAACTGCATGTAATAGGATTGGTTGCATTGTGTTTTGTTGCAATTGTCATTCCCTACTTACTAAGCATTAGGCTTACTTTTTGTGTTCTATGGTGTAGGTGACGATATATTCACAGGTGAGATTGATGAGAGAGTACAGGATTAGGCAGCAGTCAGCGGCGCAAGGAGCATGCTGGTGCAGGCAGTTGTCGGGGCGTCTCGGCCATGGACTTTTGAGGATGTGGGGGGGGGGGATTGGTATTTTGGTTTGTGTTTTTTTAACTATGTTGGAGTTTGAAATAGTGGGTGTTTTGTTGGTATTGTCCATATGTAAATGATATTGGTTTGGTAGTTATTTGATTTCAGGTTTTGGTTATAAAATTTCAATCGTTATTCATCTTGACTTTTCCGTATACCAAACAACGTCGGGTTCATTGGTTTTCACGTTTTTGTTGACATCTTGAGGTCGGCTTTCCAAGATTTTTACAGGGCACGGAGTCGGGGAAGTCGGGATTGTGTGGAGAAAATTTTTGGGGGATTTGGAAGTGTTGGGCTTGATGAAAAATTGAAAAGAATTGATAAAGGGAGTTAGTGGCCGTGCCATGTGCGCGCTGGGCAAGGAAGTGCGCGCAGGGGGCTTGCTTGGGCGCGCGCTGAGGGCGCAGCAGTGCCTAGCGCCGATCGATCTGCAGGAGCTACTGTTGGTGAGCCTGGCGACCCGAGAGGTCGCCGATCAATCGGCACCTCGCGCGGACGCAGTGGCGCGCGGGCCGCCCAATCCGGACCAGCCCAATTTTTTTTAAATTTTTTGGTTTTTTAAATTGTTTTAACTCGACATTTTTCGACGTATTTTAAACATATTTTAGCCACGTTTTTCAACCATTTTTTAGGGTTCGAAAAACCCAAAAATTGAGTCAAAATTTTATCGAAAATTATTTTAATTTCTGTTTTAGTGGAGAGATGGGTTAGCAAAGTAGCGCACCGAGCTGGGGTGAGTTCGGGGGCGTTACAATATAGGACCAATCACCATCTTTCACTACAATGATTATTTCAAAATCATAAAAATCATGTTTGTTTGAAAGCCATGTAAATACTATAAAAGTATGCATGCTCGAAATCAATTTTTTGAATTCAATCAACCATTGTTTGAAATCATTTTCATCAAATAAATTTAATGCAAATAGAATGAACTTTGCATGATTAAAACCATATTTTCAAGAAAACTCCAATGCATCTTTTAACACCCAAATATATTTGTTAAAAATGAACACACACCATCACTGTAACACCCGGTTCCATCGAACCGATTTTACCTTGTCAACTAATAGTGTACACATTATGGATGAAATTGGGAGAATTATTGATTAGGTTAATGAGTGACTAAATAAGGGCAAAATGATAAATAGAGATCTATAGTGGATAACATATTTAAGGGAGGGTTTAATGAGGTTTAGCCGCCACTATTTCTCATTTCCTTTTTCGGCTCTTAGCTCAGCAGAGTACTCGGGGAGATTTCCCCTCCGATTTCTCCAAGCGATTTCTCCAGCCTAGGTGAGTTTCATTCGTTTTCCTTGAGTTTTAGTGGCTAGATAACAGAGAGAGTACAATGTGTGTTATGTGAATGCTGTAAGTAAAAATCGATTCTGTTTTTTGACGAGTCGGGAATGCTAAAAGACCTGAGCTCCCAAATAACTTCATTAGAATTTTGGATAGTGCAGAATTAGGTTTAGTAAAAATCTAATCGATATTCTGTCAAGGTTTTAAGTTTGCAATACCAAGTATTATTCCAGGAGACCAGGTTAGTGAAGTATGCGTGTGCCTTCGGGCCTACATCACAAAAAAGTAGGTTTATGCATGTTTGAATGTTTACTGAATGTCATGCACCATTTCTTTTGAAAGTATACGAAAATAAATTTACATGTAATGGAATGGTAAAGTTTGAATAGATCGTAACAGACCAACTATTAAGGGAACTAATCCGCCCCTTAATCTAGAAGAGGTTTGTAACACCCGGTTTTACGGGATTTGATTTATTCCAATATAAATGGTGTTTTTTGTAAATACGTCAAATTAAATCCGTTTTGCGAACGGAAGGTTTTAATGGAACCTTAATAATAAATTAGAATTTATGGTGAAATAAGAAAAAAATTGGAGAAAACGGATCGTTAATTAAATAACGAGATAAGTGGAGAAACAAATAGAAATAAAGTGGAGGGGCAATTAAGTAATTTTGCAAGTCAAATTTTAATAAAAACACAATAATTCCTCCCTCCCTTACACTTACACGATTTTCCTGCGTTTCCCCCCTCCTTCGCGCGATATTTCTCCCTCCCACGCCGTTTCTCTCTTCCGGCGACGATTCTCCTTCTCCGGCAACTCATCTCTTCACGTTTCCTTCTCCTTCCTTGACTTTAGGTATGAATCTATAGTTTTGGAATGTTAGATTTTGATTTCTAGGGTTTAAAACGGTTAGGGTTCGTTAGGATTTTCGTTGAAAACGTGAAATCGATAGGTTGACCGTATTTATGGCTCTAAAGGGCATATTTATGGTTGTTGGTAGGAGTTAGTTGAATTAATGAGGGTTATTAAGGTTTTGAGTGGTTGGAAGTTTTAAAAAAACTCCATTAATGGAGGTTTGGAAATTCACAAGCACGAGTTGCTCGATAAAATGCCTCAATGAGGTGTTTTAGAGTTTAGGAGATTTTCCTTAGGTAGGAGTTTGTAATTTTCTAAAGTCGATAGTTTAGAATTGGTTTAAATGACGAATGTTGTGTATTGCCTTAGGTGAACAACGCTCATGGACGGAGCTTGAATTTTAATGGACGCGAGGTAAGTCTCTGTGACTCGTTTGGCCGATTGGCCTACACCATAAGATTTGTGTTGATCGAGGAAATTAGAGATGCTTGTGTGTTTCGGGTAATTAGAACGGGTAGTTAGATTCAGGTTTGGTTAGATTGTTAATTGTTAAGTTTATTGTTTGTATGTTTCTATTTCGTTCATGGCATAATATTTGTTTACGCATCATTGTTTTCGAAAAGGGCATGAAAAGGAATTTCAATGCATGTTTTTACAAAACGAAAAAGTATAACGAAAAGGTAAACAATTGTAATAATGGTCACGTCGGTGGCGGTGGTTCAGACATGGCTGTCAGGTGAAGCATGTTTTCTCTCTGGTTAGATACGAGGGGCTATCCAATCGATGGATGTGCCACTCCTATCTAGCGAGAGTGAAGCCTCGGTGACATAAATGAAATGATTAGTAAAAAGGTAGGATGCATGATTTATGAACTGTACATGCATAGCATTCACGTGCATTCACGTAGATTTACTGAGTCTCTAGCTCACATTTTTATTTCTATGGTGTAGGTGATTTTGAGACAGGTGAGGAAGACATGTAGCACCCGGTTTCATTGAAACAACTTGTCTTATCAACTAATAGTATACATTTTATGGATAAAATTGGGGAAAATATTGATAGGATTAATGAGTGACTAAGTAAGGGCATAATGGTAAATTGAGACCTATAGTAATAACCTATTTAAAGAAAGAGACTTTGTGATTAATGCATTGTAGCCGCCACTATTCTCTATATTTCCTCTTTCAGTTTTCAGCTCAAGCAGCAGAGCTCTCTAGGCGATTCTTCTACTTGATTCTCCTCCGAACTAGGTGAGTCCTATTTTCGATTCCTTGCTGTACTAGTAGCTAGCGATGATTGGGGAGAGCATAAATGTGAGTTTCGTGAATGTCGTATGAGTGAGCTAGTTCGGGTTTTGTGGTAAATCGGGAATGCTTAATAAACTAAGCTTCCAAACTAGTGTCTCTAGAATTCTAGCGGTTTAGAATAGAGTTTAGAGAAAGTCTAATGTATGTTTTGTCTATGGCTTTAGGTTTGAGTAAGCTTCTGAGGTAGCCTTCCACCTAATACTTTCCAAGAGACCAGGTAAGTAAAGTATGCTTGTGCCTTCGGCCCTACGTCACAAAACAATAAGGTTGTGCATGTTTGAATGTGTTTGTATGTCATGCATCATATTTTGAAAGTATGCGAAAAGGAATTTACATGAAATGACATGGTAAGGAATGAACAGACTGTAACAGTTGTTAAGGAAACTAATCTGCCCCTTAATCAAGAGAGAGGATGTATGACTTTGGGAGAAGTGATCCAAATCCCAATTTCACAGGGGGATCTGAACAGTTGTTAAGGGAACTAATCCGCCCCTTAATCGAGAGAGAGGATGTATGACTTTGGGAGGAGTGATCCAACTCCCAATTTTACAGGGGGATCAGACCAGAAACGAATGCATATGCAACTGAGATGAGAAAGTAGAAACTGCATGTTTAGGAATTTATGTTTCAGCATTTTCATTTAATTACTGCTTTACTTACTTAGCATTAGGCTAATAGATGAGTTTTGTGATGTAGGTGAAGAAGTGACAGCAAGTGTGTTCTCTGAGTTTGCTGCGAACTAGGCAGGTTGGAGGGGTGCATTCATGTACCGATCTGGCAACTGATGGGGCGGTTTAACTGGTGTCAGTAGATGAAAAGGTTTAGTGGACCTTGATTCAATTTAAACATGTTGAGAGATTTAGTGACAGCAGTAGTTTTGATGTTTTGAATACGATTTGAGACTTTTCTGATAATAATACTCTGTTAGTTTTAATAGTGGTTTTTACCAAATTTTGGAGTAGTACACGGATTTAAGTAGTTTTGAACGGTTTTAGTAAAATGCGCAAGTTCTTTTAGTAGTCGGAGTTTTCTTTGTTTATAGTGAAATTGTTGCTATGCTGTTTTCGTTGAGTGTTTTGAGCTATCGGTAGATGATGTCTATCGGTAGAAGTCGAGAGTTTTGTCTATTGGTGGATTTAATCCATCGGTAAAAGTCGAGAGTTTTGTCTATCGGTGGATGTAGTCCATCGGTGAATGTGGGTATTAGAATTTGTCGTTTTGTGACCGGGTGATGTCGAATATTATATCTATCGGAAGATGTAGGAGGAAATTTGTCGTTTTGTAATCGGAAGATGTCTTCAGAAGAAGCCATCGGAAGATGTCCAGTAGAAGCCATCGGTAGATGTCTTCGGCATAAGTCTTTAGTAGCCTTGTCGTTTTGTAATCGGAAGATGTAGGCTGAGAATGTTTGTCGTTTGTGAGCGGTAGACATCGTCTGCCGAATTATTTCAATCGCATGGATATCACGTGGTCTGTGCGGTAGAGGTGTTTTGTCGTTTAGTAATCGGTCGATGTGTTCTGTTCTGTTTGTGAGTAAAAGACTTTTGTCGTTTAGTGATCGGTCGATGTGTTCTGTTTTCTTTTCTCTTTCAACCAACCATCTTGACTATTTTAACTATTTAATAAATATTGTTTTTTTTTACGATGATTTTTCCGCTACAAGTTTTAACATTTTAAGAGTCAAATATTAATCATTGAATGAAATTTTAAAATTTTCTCAAAAAGTCATAGTTCGGTTCAGTATCTTGTGTAGCAAACCGAGTTCAGATAACTCGGGGCGTTACAGTATGGTATCAAAGACATTCAGTTAAACCGTTCAAAAGATTACTCATCAGTGCCGATCGTCGCATGGAAGTACTCCAACAACTGTAAGTGTTTATGTTAGTCTTAGTTAATAGACGTTTATGAGAGTAGTTAACCCTGTGCAGGAAATCTAGTAAGATGTCTAGACGACCAGGCAGACCAAGAGTACCAAGAGAGTTACTGAATTCGGAACGTGAAGAAGATCCTAGCGTGATTAGGCAGCTGACAGATTTAGTGCGTCATCTAACAGACCTAGTGCGTCAGCAGTCCGATCAGTTAGGAGTGCTGTTGAACCGAAAGGTACAAGGAAGTGTCAACTCGAGTTCGAGCAATGAACATTCTGGGGATAGATTCAGGAGGCTACGACCACCCACGTTTGATGGACAATCATCTGATCCGGTTATTGCTGAGGGGTGGCTTAGAAAGATTGAGAGTATGTTTAGGTGCACCAACATTGGAGAAGGAGACAGGGTCACGTTGGCAACGTTTCATTTGGCTGGTGATGCTCAACTCTGGTGGGAAACAATAGAGACCACCATTGATGTCCTGGCGATGCCTTGGTCACAATTCAAGGACATTTTCTACGAGAAGTATTTTAACAGCACTGTCCAAACTGCAAAGAAGTTGGAATTTCTGAACTTGAAGCAGACAGGGTCTGTGGCCAAGTACAGTAGGCAATTCGAGTCCCCGTCCAGGTTTGCTGGACATTTTGCTCACAGGGACGAGGATAAGGTGTTCAAATTTGTGCATGGGATGAATCCAGAAATTTACCGATGAGTTAAATTTTGTGGTATTAAAGGCTTGACATTCAGTGAAGTTGTGTCCACTGCTCTGGAAGAGGAAGAAGCTGAAAGGAAGTGTGCTGGGCCAAAGGAGGTCCCACAAAAGTTTTTCCAGCCACACCAACAAAGTGGAATGAAAAGGCCTAGTGAAGGCCAGAATTGTAACACCCGACATTTTCAGCCAGGTGATTTTCTTAACGGAATCAACGGTCACCTCTTTACTTGACCTTTTATTTAGTTAATTTTCATGCCAAAGCTTATTGAATTCTATTTGTGTGATGGTAGGGTGGTAATTAATGAGGAACTTAGTTGATATAAATTTGAAATGGAAACCTTAAACCTCACTGTAGCCGACATTCTCCCTTCAGCGATTTTTCTCACCCGAGCTCTCGCTCTCTGCCTGCCAGTCATCCTTCCTCCGATGACCGGTTCCTTTGCCTTTTCTCAGCTACTCTACGCTCAAGGTATGGGTTAGACAATGTAGTTGTCAGTTATTTGTTAGGCTCTGTTTCCAGCTTGGTGTTGGGATTTGGTTCTCCAATGGCCGAGTAACATTAGAACCATTTATATTCTGGATTTAGCAATGTTATTCTGAATCGATTCTTGACATTTATCACACCGACTCAGATTAATCGTTAGTTGAACCGAGCTGTTTCAATTTTAGGATTTCAGACTGCACACAGAGAACTAGACTAAGGGATTTGGGAATGACTTTAACTACAGATTCTAGGATAACATTTAGTTAGGACTGTTCTAGCTTTGATTTCAGAATATTTAGGATCTATATTGACTCTGAGATGTGAAATGATATCAGGTGAAGAGGTTTGAAGTGTAGTGCACGACTTTGCTAAGGAAGCCAGGTAAGTGAATGTATTAAGATTCCCGGCCATTAGGGCCCTACATCTTAAGGGTACTAAATTAGTTATGTGCTTAATGTTTGTTTTAAGTTAGTGAGATGGTTTGTACTTAGATGATTTACGGATGCTTGAGAACCATATTATGTGATGTTCTGATAGAGTCTATGAAGTCAACTGTCCAGTATGATATATCCATAGTCTGATGATTTAAGAACATTGATGTCATGCATCATGATTTACTTCTCAAGCATATGAAAATGATTTATGAACATGTATTTCCCATGAACAAGATATGAGAATGAAAATGAAACTTATGCAACCGGATTAAGCGAGGGTTGGGGGCAGATTGACGCAAGCCACAGTCCAAAGAGGGACCATGAAAACGACCCGAAAGGGAATATGATCAAAATCACTGTCAATTCCCCTTTCACGGCACAAATCCTCCCTTAATCCATATGTTGAAAGTGATGAATAAGAATACGAATAAGGAACATGAAAAGAGCATGAAAAGAATACGATTATGATTTTCTCTCAACTGTGCATTCACGAATACATGTTAGTTGCATTCCTTACTAAGCATTAGGCTTATAGTTTAAATCTTATGATGTAGGTGACGAGATATTAGGTGAGGATTCCAAAGTTAATGAGGATGTCGAGTTTGGTTGCTGAAAGGTGTTCAGGGTGCAATCCTGTGGCTGGATGGCGATTATGACCTGTGGATATGTTCATTTTATGTCAGTAAGACTTATGAGAAAACTGATGTCTAAGTAGGATATGATCATATTTTAATTTGGACCTGAAATTGTCTGATTCAACTTCTGAGTTTGAGGATGATTGTAAGAACCTAGGATATTCTGTTCTATATGAGTCTTCCGCTTACGTATCCTGAACAAGTCTATGACATTTATTCGTTTAAGGTTTATGTCTATCAAGTTGAAATTTGTGAGAGTCGAGACATCCCCTGTTGGCTGTAGTTGTTTGATGATTATTGTGTTTTACTGCTGAATGATAGGAGCTGGATGAGTGTATCATCCGGCTGACGTCACCGGATGATGTCGAGTATTTTACTCACCGGATGATGTCGAGTATTTTTTCTCACCGGATGATGTCGAGTATTTTACTCACCGGATGATGTCGAGTATTTTTCTCACCGGATGTGTCGAGTATTTTACTCACCAGATGATGTAAACGTTATTTTGTCGTCTAGTGACCGGTAGATGTAGTGTAATTGAGTCACCGGATGATGTAAACGTTATTTTGTCGTCTAGTGACCGGTAGATGTAGTGTATTTGGGTCACCGGATGATGTAAACGTTATTTTGTCGTCTAGTGATCGGGCGATGTAGTGTATTTCTAATGTCGTGTGATGTTTAATGAGTCACGAGAGATGCACGTGTCCACCGGTAGATGACCTCTACCAGGCGATGCCCATTGAGTCACGCGAAGTGCACGTGATAGATCGGATGATGTGTACCCTATCAATCGTTGCATGCAAACCCATGAAGCCCGAGCAGAATCACATCGAGTGATCTGAGGGCACTTCTTCTCTGCCCGATTATGTCATGGATCTGATAACCGAGCATAGTCGCTCGATTCTGTGAACTAATGAGTTGTTAGATTAGTGAAAGAATGGAGTTTTGGATGGTTTAGTTTTGTCAGATGATCTGTTGTCTGCGAGTTAAGTTTTAAGTTCTAAGTATAAAAAAAGGAAAAATAATAATACTAATAATGAACAAGGTGCAGAAAGTGAGAATTAACTGATTAAGAAAGTCATGAATTACGTGGCGACTCCAACTGGGATGATTACAATTATGGTATCAAAGCAAAATAGGGTTCTAAAATCGATTCTGCAGACTGCCTCCCAGCACAGATTGCCACCTGAGTACACTCCAGCAACTGTAAGTATTTACGTTTTTAGGTAATGTCATTATGTTAAGATGCATTTATGAATATTTGTTTAGGAATCTCAAAATGGTAAGAGGTCAGCAAAGAGAGGGTAATGAGGATAGCAATATCATTGCTCAGTTGACAGAGTTGGTTATGCGCCAATCTCGCCAGATCGAACAGCTGATGGCTGCTAGAGAAGAACAAGCGAATTCTAGTACTAATGCAACTCATGATCATGGTGGTGATCGTTTTCACCGACTTCGACCCCCGACATTCAATGGTCGAGTTTCGGATCCTATTTATGCTGAGGAATGGATTCGGAAGATGGAAGACATATTCAAGTATGCAAAGGTTGAGGAAGGGGACAGGGTAACATATGCTGTTTTCTACCTGGAATTGGATGCAAGACATTGGTGGGATTCAATCCAGAGCACCGTTAATGCAGGAGCTATGACCTGGGAGATGTTTAAGACTGTTTTCTTTGACAAGTATTTCAATAGGACTATTCGGGCCAACAAGAAGAAAGAGTTCATGAGTTTACGTCAGTATGGCTCTGTGACGGATTACATATGTAAGTTTGAGGCTTTATCTCGGTTTGCACCCAGGCTGATAGAAGATGATGAGGATAAGATCTACCAATTTGTTCAAGGACTGAAACCAAATCTGTATATGAGAGTAAAGACTGCTGGAATACATAATGTACCTTATGCTGAAGTGACAGCTAAGGCTCTAGAACTGGAAGAGGCTGAGATATTGACTTATGCACAGCGCGAACCATCAAGGAAGTCTACTAAAGAGGCTCAGCCGCCACCACGTCAAAACAAAGGATGGCAACCGCAACAGAACAGGGGACCACAACAACAACAGCAAGGTATAAAGAGACCCTTCAATCCAAATGATGATCAGGGAAAAGGAAAACGACCATTAGCCCCTCTATGCTCCAACTGCCAGAAGAACCACTATGGCGAGTGCAAGCTGCACTCTGGCCATTGCTACAGATGTGACAAGATTGGACATATAGTCAGAGATTGCCCCATGCCACCTGATCCAAATCGAGCAAGAGTAATGCCCCGAGTCTTTGCTATGATGGAAGATGAAGATGCCATGCAGCATACGATCATAACAAGTACAATTATGATCTGTGGTATTTCTGCTTATACACTTATAGACACGGGAGCCACACACTCATTTATTGCAACCTTATTTGCGCGTAAGCATAAGCTAGAATACTTACCAGCTGATAGATCATATAGTGTGATGTTACCATCAGGAAAGTCCTTGTATTCTGAGCAGATAATGAAAGGTGATATTGTGTCCTTAGGAGATAAGAAGTTATATGTGGAACTAATTGTAATTGACATGAAGGGATATGATGTTATATTAGGAATGGATTGGTTATCCAGACATTATGCCACGATAAATTGTAGGTCAGGATTAGTTGAGTTTCGTGGAGATCAGTACACCTTCCAAGCTATACCAAAAATAAGTAAGATACCGATTATATCCTCACTAGAGACTCAACGGATGTTGAGAGGTGGCTGTGAAAGTTACTTAGCCAGTTTAATGGATACTCGGGTGAAGAATAAGATAGAATTACAAAATATTTCTATAGTCCGAGAGTTCCCTGAAGTATTCTTGGATGATTTGCCAAGATTACCACCTGATAGAGAAATAGAGTTTGTGATTGATACTTATCCCGAGGCATTACCTGTGTCTAAGAATCCTTACCGTATGGCACCTGTTGAGCTGAAGGAATTAAAAGTTCAACTGCAAGAATTAGTGGACAAGGGATTTATACGCTCTAGTAGTTCTCCCTAGGGTGCACCTGTACTATTTGTAAAGAAGAAAGATGGTTCCTTAAGGATGTGCATTGACTACAGAGAACTGAATAAGTTGACAATTAAGAACAAGTACCCCTTGCCCCGAATTGATGACTTGTTTGACCAATTACAAGGAGCTAAAGTGTTTTCAAAGATTGACTTGCGTTCGGGGTACTACCAACTGAAGGTCAATGAGGAAGATATACCAAAGACAGCCTTCAGGACCCGCTATGGACATTATGAATTTCTTGTAATGTCGTTTGGGCTAACCAATGCACCTGCAGCTTTTATGGATTTGATGAACCGAGTGTTTCGTGAATATTTGGATAAGTTTGTGATTGTATTCATAGATGATATTCTTATATACTCACAGACTGAAGCTGACCACGAAGAACACTTAAGAGTAGTTTTGACAACCCTGAAACAGCAACAACTTTATGCTAAGTTGTCCAAGTGTGAGTTCTGGTTGGGTAAGGTTAACTTCTTAGGTCATGTCATCTCTGCTGAAGGTATATCAGTAGATCCAACCAAGATTCAGGCTGTTAAGGACTGGCCACGGCCAAGGAATGTCAGTGAAGTCCGTAGTTTTCTTGGTTTGGCAGGCTATTATAGGAAGTTTATTAAAGGATTTTCTACGATAGCTAAGCCTTTAACAAGTTTGACCAAGAAGGACACCAAGTACTCTTGGACTGAAGCTTGTGAAGAAGGCTTCCAAACACTTAAGCTGAAGTTAACGACAGCCCCTCTTTTGACACTCCCAGTTGAGGGAGGAAAGTACAGTGTCTATTGTGACGCTTCCAAAGTTGGACTGGGGTGTGTCTTGATGCAGAAAGGCAAGGTTGTAGCATATGTTTCTAGGCAGCTAAAGAGTTATGAACAGAATTACCCCACTCACGATTTAGAGTTAGCCGCAGTTGTTTTTGCTTTAAATATTTGGAGACACTATTTATATGGTCAGCAGTGTGAGGTGTTTTCTGACCATAAAAGCCTGAAGTACCTTTTCACCCAAAAGGAGTTAAACATGAGACAAAGACGTTGGTTGGAGTTTGTAAAGGATTATGACTTCGAAATTAAATATCACCCAGGTAAGGCCAATGCTGTGGCTGATGCATTAAGCAGAATGTCTATGACGATGCAGCCCGCAGTATCAACCATGTCTGCACCTTTGAGGAAGGAAGTTCAGAAGTTTGAGTTGGAAATAGTTCCTGAGTTGTCAACCTTACTTGCCGATTTATCTATCCGACCAACTATTTTGGACAGGATCAAGGAGGCACAGCAAAAGGATTCGAAGGAGAATAATAGTATGATGAGTAAGTTAAAAGACACCTCTCCTGAGTTTAGCCTCTCTAATGATGGTATTTTGAAATTTAGGAATCGATGGTATATTCCATGCGAAGAGGAATTACGTAAGTTGATCTTGACCGAGGCTCACTCTTCTCCCTTCTCTGTACATCCTGGTAGCACCAAGATGTATCGAGACTTGAAGTTACATTATTGGTGGCCAAATTTAAAGAGAGATGTGGCTAAGTTTGTTGAGTCATGCATGGTGTGCCAGCAAGTTAAAGCAGAACACCAACGCCCAGGAGGTACTCTTCAACCCTTACCGATCCCTGAATGGAAATGGGAAAACATTGCCATGGATTTTGTAGTAGGATTACCAAAGACAATCAAAGGACATGATAGTATTTGGGTTGTGGTAGACAGAATGACAAAGTCAGCACACTTTATACCAATAAGAATGACCTTTTCAATGGACCAGCTTGCTAACCTATACATTCAAGAAATTATCAGATTGCATGGGATTCCCTTATCTATTGTCTCCGATCGTGATCCTCGATTCACCTCAAGATTTTGGCAAAGTTTGCAAGGCACATTAGGAACAAAGTTATCCTTCAGCACTACTTTTCACCCTCAAACCGATGGTCAATCTGAGAGGACTATTCAGATACTTGAAGATATGTTGAGAGCTTGTGTGTTAGAATTTCAGACATCATGGAGTCGATACCTACCCTTGATTGAGTTTTCTTATAACAATAGTTACCAGTCCACCATTGGTATGACACCTTATGAAGCACTTTATGGCAGAAAGTGCAGGTCACCTTTGTACTGGGATGAGGTCGGTGAAGCAAAACTCCTTGGTCCCGAGATCTTGCAACAGATGTCAGACAAGATTGCCATTATTAGGAAAAGAATGATTACTGCACAAAGCCGAGAGAAAAGTTATGCAGACCAAAGGAGAAGAGACCTAGTGTTCTCTGTTGGAGATGAAGTTTTTCTAAAGATTTCACCATTTAAAGGAGTTTTAAGATTTGGTAAGAAAGGAAAGCTTAATCCGCGATTTGTTGGACCATTCCCTGTCTTGGAGAGGATCGGCAGCACAGCTTATAGACTAAAATTGCCCCTATCATTGGATAAATTTCACAATGTTTTTCATGTGTCAATGTTGAGAAAATGCATACGGGATCCTACACAAGTTGTTAAGTCAGTGGATGTCGAAATTGAGCCAACACTAATGTATGAGGAGAAGCCAGTGCAAATTTTGGGAACTGCTGTAAAAACTCTGAGGAATAAAAAAATTCCATTGGTTAAGGTCTTATGGACAAATCATGGAATTGAAGAAGCCACATGGGAACGACGACAAGATATGTTGGACAAATATCCGGAGCTTTTTGCTTGATCAATTTTCGGGGATGAAAATTTTGTTTAATGAGGGGTGGATGTAACACCCGACATTTTCAGCCAGGTGATTTTCTTAACGTAATCAACGGTTACCTCTTTACTCGACCTTTTATTTAGTTAATTTTCATGCCAAAGCTTATTGGATTCTATTTGTGTGATGGCAGTGTGGTAATTAATGAGGAACTTAGTTGATATAAATTTGAAATGGAAACCTCAAACCTCACTGTAGCTGACATTCTTTCTTCAGCGATTTTTCTCACCCGAGCTCTCGCTCTCTGCCTGCCAGTCATCCTTCCTCCGACGACCGATTCCTTTGTCTTTTCTCAGCTACTCTACGCTCAAGGTATGGGTTAGACAATGTAGTTGTCAGTTATTTGCTAGGCTCTGTTTCCAGCTTGGTGTTCGGATTTGGTTCTCCAATGGCCGAGTAACATTAGTACCATTTATATTCTGGATTTAGCAATGTCATTCCGAATCGATTCTAGACATTTATCACACCGACTCAGATTAATCGTTAGTTGAACCTAGCTGTTTCGGTTTTAAGATTTCAGACTACACAGAGAACTAGACTAAGGGATTCGGGAATGACTTTAACTACAGATTCTAGGATAGCATTTAGTTAGGACTGTTCTAGCTTTGATTTCAGAATATTTAGGATCTATATTGACTCTGAGATGTGAAATGATATCAGGTGAAGAGGTTTGAAGTTTAGTGCACGACTTTGCTAAGGAAGCCAGGTAAGTGAATGTATTAAGATTCCCGGCCATTAGGGCCCTACATCTTAAGGGTACTAAATTAGTTATGTGCTTGATGTTTGTTTTAAGTTAGTAAGATGGTTTGTACTTGGATGATTTACCGATGCTTGAGAACCATATTATGTGATGTTCTGATAGAGTCTATGAAGTCAACTGTCCAGTATGATATATCCATAGTCTGATGATTTAAGAACATTGATGTCATGCATCATGATTTACTTCTCAAGCATATGAAAATGATTTATGAACATGTATTTCCCATGAACAAGATATGAGAATGAAAATGAAACTTATGCAACCGGATTAAGCGAGGGTTGGGGGCGGATTGACGCAAACCACAGTCCAAAGAGGGACCATGAAAACGACTCGAAAGGGAATATGATCAAAATCACTGTCAATCCCCCTTTCACGGCACAAATCCTCCCTTAATCCATATGTTGAAAGTGATGAATAAGAATACGAATAAGGAACAAGAAAAGAGCATGAAAAGAATACGATTATGATTTTCTCTCAACTGTGCATTCACGAATACATGTTAGTTGCATTCCTTACTAAGCATTAGGCTTATAGTTTAAATCTTATGATGTAGGTGACGAGATATTAGGTGAGGATTCCAAAGTTAATGAGGATGTCGAGTTTGGTTGCTGAAAGGTGTTCAGGGTGCAATCCTGTGGCTGGATGGCGATTATGACCTGTGGATATGTTCATTTTATGTCAGTAAGACTTATGAGAAAACTGATGTCTAAGTAGGATAGGATCATATTTTAATTTGGACCTGAAATTGTCTGATTCAACTTCTTGGAGTTCTCACCGGATGATGTCGAGTATTTTTCTCACCGGATGATGTCGAGTATTTTTCTCACCGGATGATGTCGAGTATTTTTCTCACCGGATGATGTCGAGTATTTTTCTCACCGGATGATGTCGAGTATTTTTCTCACCGGATGATGTCGAGTATTTTTCTCACCGGATGATGTCGAGTATTTTTCTCACCGGATGATGTCGAGTATTTTTCTCACCGGATGATGTCGAGTATTTTTCTCACCGGATGATGTCGAGTATTTTTCTCACCGGATGATGTCGAGTATTTTTCTCACCGGATGATGTCGAGTATTTTTCTCACCGGATGATGTCGAGTATTTTTCTCACCGGATGATGTCGAGTTTTTTACTCACTGGATGATGTCGAGTATTTTTCTCACCGGATGATGTCAAGTATTTTACTTACCGGATGATGTAAACGTTATTTTGTATTCTAGTGACCGGTAGAGTAGTGTATTTGGGTCACCGGATGATGTCGAGTATTTTTTGGTCGTCTAGTGACCGGTAGATGTAGTGTATTTGGGTCACCGGTGATGTAAACGTTATTTTTCGTCTAACGATCAGGCGATGTAGTGTATTTCTAATGTCGTGTGATGTTTAATGAGTCACGAGAGATGCATGTGTCCATCGGTAGATGACCTCTACCAGGCGATGCCCATTGAGTCATGCGAAGTGCACGTGATAGATCGGATGATGTGTACCCTATCAGTCGTTGCATGCAAACCCATGCAGCCCGAGAAGAATCACATCGAGTGATTCTGAGGGCACTTTTTCTCTGCCGATTATGTCAGGGATCTGATAACCGGATGATGTCGAGTATTTTTCTCACCGGATGATGTCGAGTATTTTTCTCACCGGATGATGTCGAGTATTTTTCTCACCGGATGATGTCGAGTATTTTTCTCACCGGATGATGTCGAGTATTTTTCTCACCGGATGATGTCGAGTATTTTTCTCACCGGATGATGTCGAGTATTTTTCTCACCGGATGATGTCGAGTATTTTTCTCACCGGATGATGTCGAGTATTTTTCTCACCGGATGATGTCGAGTATTTTTCTCACCGGATGATGTCGAGTATTTTTCTCACCGGATGATGTCGAGTATTTTTCTCACCGGATGATGTCGAGTATTTTTCTCACCGGATGATGTCGAGTATTTTTCTCACCGGATGATGTCGAGTATTTTTCTCACCGGATGATGTCGAGTATTTTTCTCACCGGATGATGTCGAGTATTTTTCTCACCGGATGATGTCGAGTATTTTTCTCACCGGATGATGTCGAGTATTTTTCTCACCGGATGATGTCGAGTATTTTTCTCACCGGATGATGTCGAGTATTTTTCTCACCGGATGATGTCGAGTATTTTTCTCACCGGATGATGTCGAGTATTTTTCTCACCGGATGATGTCGAGTATTTTTCTCACCGGATGATGTCGAGTATTTTTCTCACCGGATGATGTCGAGTATTTTTCTCACCGGATGATGTCGAGTATTTTTCTCACCGGATGATGTCGAGTATTTTTCTCACCGGATGATGTCGAGTATTTTTCTCACCGGATGATGTCGAGTATTTTTCTCACCGGATGATGTCGAGTATTTTTCTCACCGGATGATGTCGAGTATTTTTCTCACCGGATGATGTCGAGTATTTTTCTCACCGGATGATGTCGAGTATTTTTCTCACCGGATGATGTCGAGTATTTTTCTCACCGGATGATGTCGAGTATTTTTCTCACCGGATGATGTCGAGTATTTTTCTCACCGGATGATGTCGAGTATTTTTCTCACCGGATGATGTCGAGTTTTGGATGGTTTAGTTTTGTCAGATGATCCGTGGTCTACGAGTTAAGTTTTAAGTTCTAAGTATAAAAAAAAAATAATACTAATAATGAACAAGGTGCATAAAGTGAGAATTAACTGATTAAGAAAGTCATGAATTACGTGGCGACTCCAACTGGGATCGTTACAAGAATAGCCAAGAAACAGGAGGGAAGATACAGAATGTCAGGAAATTCCTCTAGTGTCTTAAGTGTTTGAAGAACCACCTGGGCGAGTGCAGATTGGGCTTTGGGAAGTGTTTCAACTGTGAGGAGGTTGTACACACGATCAAAGAATGCCCGAAGCCTTGAATCACCAGATGCTACAATTGTAACAAAGTCGGCCATATTAGCAGAGACTACCCAGCTTCTAAGAGTGGCCCTGCTATGATTAAACCGAGGATATTCTCCATGATGGAGTCGAGTAAGGAACAACCCGCTGTTTTATCAGGTACTATATTGATCAACTCTATACTTGCTTTTACTTTAATAGATTCTGGTGCAACACATTCATTTATAGCATCTGCTTTGCTGTTTAGCTAGATGTACAACCTACGCCATCTGAACATATGTTTAATGTCACGTTACCCTCTGGTGAATGCATGCACTCTAGCCGAGTGATGCTTAATAGTGTGGTGATAGTAGGAAACAAGAATTTACCTGCTGATCTCATTATTATGGATATAATGGGATTTGATGTAATCCTAGGGATGGACTGGTTGTTTAAGCACCACACCACAATTGATTGCAGGACTGGAATAGTTAGCTTCCAACCCACTAGTAGTTTGAAACATACTTTTCAAGCTTCGAAGAAGAATAAGGAAATGTCTGTGATGACTTCTATTAACACTAGACCTTCCCCATGTGGAGAGTATTCGTGCTTCTTAGCTAGCGTTTTAGACACACAACTTGTAGGGAAGGCAAATCCTTAAAATGTCTTAGTTGTCCAAGACTTTCCTGAAGTATTCTTAGATGAACTTCCTGGTTTACCACCAGATAGAGAAATTGAATTTGTTGTAGATGTTTACCCCGGCACCGAGCCTGTGTCTAAGAATCCATATAGGCTAGCACCAATAGAACTTAAAGAATTAAAGAAGCAGTTGGAGGATCTGTTAGAGAAAGGGTTCATACGCCCTAGCTTTTCACCGTGGGGTGCACCTGTCCTTTTTGTCAAAAAGAAGGATGGATCGATGCGGATGTGCATTGATTATTGGGAACTAAATAAGCTAACTGTCAAGAACAAGTATCCATTGCCAAGGATTGACGATTTATTCGACCAACTTAATGGTGCAAGAGTCTTCTCTAAAATTGATCTAAGGTCAGGTTACTATCAATTGAAAGTAAAATCTGAAGATATCCCAAAGACTGCCTTTCGCACAAGGTATGTACATTACGAGTTTTTGGTTATGTCCTTTGGATTAACAAATGCACCAGCAGCCTTCATGGACCTTATGAATAAAGTGTTCCAAGACTATTTAGATAAATTTGTCATAGTGTTTATAGATGACATTCTAATCTATTCACGACTAAGGATGAGCATGCAAGGCACTTGAGCTTGGTGTTAGGATTACTAAAGCAGCACCAACTTTATGCTAAGTTTTCCAAATGTAAGTTCTGGTTAGACAGAGTTCACTTTCTTGGCCACGTGATCTCTGAAGATGGAATATCTGTCGATCCAGCCAAGGTTCAAGCAGTTAAGGAGTGGTCCCAATCGAAGAGTGCTGCAGATATTCGAAGTTTCCTTGGATTAGCAGGATATTACAGAAAATTTATTGAAGGATTTTCGAAGATTGCAACACCCCTCACTCGGTTAACAAGGAAAGATATCAAGTATGCTTGGACAGAGGAGTGTGAATCCAGTTTCCAGACCTTGAAAAAGAAACTTACCAATGCCCCAATATTAACACTTCCCGTTGAGAATGGTAAATTTAGCATTTACTGTGATGCATCCAAGATTGGACTTGGCTGTGTCTTGATGCAAGAGGGAAAGGTAATAGCCTATGCTTCTAGACAGTTGAAAATTCATGAGAAGAATTACCTTACACATGACTTGGAATTAGCTGCAGTGGTATTCGCACTTAAGATTTGGAGGCATTACCTGTTTGGACAAACTTGTGAAATATTCTCGAACCATAAAAGTCTGAAATATATCTTCACACAAAAGGAATTAAATATAAGGCAACGTCGATGATTGGAATTTGTAAAGGATTATGATTTTGAGATTAAATATCATCCCGGCAAAGCTAACGTAGTGGCCGATGCTTTGAGCAGAGTGACAACATCAACCCCAACTATGATTTTCGATATGCCATTAGCCTTAGAGTCAGAATTTCAAAGGTTTAATCTAGAAGCAGTATCCAGTGTATCAACTATACTTTCAGCCGTAACCTTAAAGCCTACTATTCTAGAGAAAATAAAGGAAGCTCAGACGAATGATGACGAGTGCAGCAAGTACAGATTAAGTATAGAATCCACTGTTAATTCAGATTTCAATTATTCTAATGATGGGATCCTTAAGTTTAGAAATAGATGGTTTGTTCCTGCCATTAAAGAACTTCGAGATGAGATTCTTTCTGAAGCACATTCTTCTAGATTTTCTATCCACCCTGGAAGTACGAAGATGTACAAGGACCTCAAACAGCATTATTGGTGGCCATGTATGAAAAGGTGTGTGGCAGAGTATGTAGGATCATGTTTGTGTTGTCAACAGATTAAAGCTGAACATCAGAGGCCTGCAGGAACATTACAACCCTTACCAGTTCCCGAATGGAAATGGGAGCATGTAACGATGGACTTTGTTGTGGGATTGCCTAGAACAGCAAAGGGACATGATGCAATCTGGCTAATAGTTGGTCGATTAACCAAATCTGCCCACTTTCTACCTATGAGGATGACATACTCGATGGATCAGCTTGCTGAACTGTATGTGCAAGAGATTGTTAGGTTACATGGAGTTCAAGGTACCATAGTTTCAGACCGAGATTCTCGATTCACATCTAAGTTTTGGAAGAGTGTGCACAAGGCTATGGGAACACAACTTAGTTTTAGCAAAGCTTTTCACCCTCAAACAGACTGGCAATCCAAGAGAACTATTCAGACCTTAGAAGATATGCTCCGGGCATGCATATTAGATTTTCTAGGATCTTGGAGTAAATATTTATCATTGGTGGAGTTTTCTTATAATAACAGTTTTCAGGCAACAATAGGAATGACACCGTATGAAGCATTGTATGGACGAAAGTGCAGATCTCCTTTGTACTGGATGAAGTTGGTGAAGCACAGTTGCTTGGTCCTGACATTGTGCAACAAACTGTTGAGAAGGTTGCCCTCATCCGCCAGAGGATCTTAACAGCTCAAAGTCGACAGAAAAGCTATGCCGACAGAAGACGTAGAGAATTAGAGTTTGAAGTGGGTGATGAAGTTTTTCTTAAGGTATCACCATTCAAAGGAGGTGTGAGATTTGGTAAGAGAGGCAAGTTGAACTCCAGATTTATTAGACCCTTTTCAATCTTGAAAAGGATTGGGAAGGCAGCTTACGAATTATAGCTACCAACCTCTATGGAAGGAATCCACAAGGTGTTCCATGTTTCCATGTTGAAGAAGTGTGTGCGAAATCCATCACAGATTGTGGAACAGCAGAGTATTGAAGTTCATCCTACTCTTGCATATGAGGAGAAACCAATAAGGGTCCTAGACTATGCTGTGAAAGTGTTGCGCAACAAAGAAGTTCCACTGGTGAAAGTCTTATGGCATAACCAGAATATAGAGGAGACAACTTGGGAGCGCCAGCAAGACATGATGGACCAACATCCAGAATTATTCAGGTATTGAATTTTGAGGACAAAATTCTTTTAACGAAGGTAGATTGTAGCACCCGATTTCATTGAACCAATTTGTCTTATCAACTAACAGTATACATTTTATGGATAAAATTGGGAAAAATATTGATAGGGTTAATGAGTGACTAAGTAAGGGCATAATGGTAAATTGAGACCTATAGTAATAACCTATTTAAAGAAAGAGACTTTGTGATTAATGCACTGTAGCCGCCACTATTCTCTATATTTCCTCTTTCGGTTTTCAGCTCAAGCAGCAGAACTCCCTAGGCGATTCTTCTACTTGATTCTCCTCCGAACTAGGTGAGTCCTATTTTCGATTCCTTGCTGTACCAGTAGCTAGCGATGATTGGGGAGAGCATAAATGTGAGTTTCGTGAATGCCGTATAAGTAGGGGTGTACAAAACCCACCCGGACCGAAGAACCGGACCAGAACCGACCTTTTTGGTCCGGTTCTGGTCGAGTTTTCTTAAAAAAAAATGAATTTTGGTTCTGCTAAAGCAGAACCGAAATTGTTGGTTTGGTTTTCGGGTTTACTGACAAAAACCCAAAAAACCAGAACCGGACCACTCAAAACACACAAAACTGAAGATTTTTCAGTTTGTGTCAAAATTCCTAATTTTCATTCTGTTCTGTCGACTCGAAGCTCAGTTCAGAGGAGAGGAGACGAGAGGAGACGAGAGACTGTCTCGCTCGCCTACGCCGAAGCCGAAGCCAAAGCCTTCAATCTGTCGTTCAACCTTTTTTCTCAGCCGTCGCCGACGCATTCAGTCTAAATCGGAGCTCTCTGAAACTCTGAGTAAGTACAGGTATTCCATTTCCCTCCAGCTCATCGTTCGTAGTACTTCGTATCTCTATTTTGCGTTCATTGTGTTGCTGTTTTTGGGAGACTCTTCGGACGTGACCGAGAGCATTTGATTGTTAGTTTTCCGAGCTACAACCTGCCAATCATCGGTTTTGTTGTGTTGTTTTGTGGGTGTTTCATTGCTGTTAATTTTGTGTTGCTCTTTATCTGAATTTTTCATCGTGTTGCTGTTAATTTTTTGCTGCCAATCATCGTTGTTTCATTGCTGTTTTTTGCTGTTAATTTTTTGCTGCCAATTTTTTGCTGCCAATCATCGGTGTTTCATTGCTGTTTTTTTTTATGTTAGTTTTCCGAGCTACAACCTGCCAATCAATAATCATCGGTTTTACTATTTTTTTGTTGTTTGCTGCTGTTTTTTTTGCTGTTATGTTGTCTGGGATGATTTACTTTTTGTTAAATTAAATTTTTGACAAGTAGTTGTATTTTATAGGATGGAAATTGGAAACAGAAAACTTTAATAAACTTAGATGATGTTTTGGTTAGATGATCGTGGGATGCTTGCCAGTGATAATACTATGATGCCAATGAATGCTGACTTAAAATATGATTATGATTTTTCTTCTTCTGCCGAGTGCCCATGACTTAAAATTTTAGCATTTCCAGAGTTGAATCAAATGCAGCTCTTTTCTAATTGTATGTTTTTCTTTTTTCAAAATGAGGGGAAAGTTGGTGCAAATGCACTGCCTGTTGAAAAAAAATTGAAGTTTGGTTTGAAAATTTTTAGTTTGAAATTTTTTATTAAAAAAATATTTTTTAATGGGAAAACCGGAACCGGACCAGAACCGGAACCGAAATTCTGGTCCGGTTCTGGTCTGGCCCTCAAAATTTTTTTGATGGTACCGGTCCTAAAAAATGAAAACCGAATATTATTGGTCCGGTCTTAATTTTTTCCAAAACCGGACCGGACCGGACCACGTACACCCCTGCGTATAAGTGAGCTAGTTCGGGTTTTGTGGTAAATCAGGAATGCTCAATAAACTAAGCTTCCAAACTAGTGTCGCTAGAATTCTAGTAGTTTAGAATGGAGTTTAGAGAAAGTCTAATTTATGTTCTGTCTATGGCTTTAGGTTTGAGTAAACTTCTGAGCTAGCCTTCCACCCAATACTTTCCAGGAGACCAGGTAAGTAAAGTATGTTTGTGTCTTCGGGCCTACGTCACAAAACAATAGGGTTGTGCATGCTTGAATGTGTTTGTATGTCATGTATCATATTTTGAAAGTATGCGAAAATGAATTTACATGAAATGGCATGGTAAGGAATGAACAGACTGTAACAGTTGTTAAGGGAACTAATCCACCCCTTAATCAAGAGAGAGGATGTATGACTTTGGGAGAAGTGATCCAAATCCCAATTTCACAGGGGGATCTGAACAGTTGTTAAGGGAACTAATCTGCTCCTTAATCGAGAGAGAGGATGTATGACTTTGGGAGGAGTGATCCAACTCCCAATTTCACAAGGGGATCAGACCAGAAACGAATGCATATGCAACTGAGATGAGAAAGTAGAAACTGCATGTTTAGGAATTTATGTTTCAGCATTTTCATTTCATTACTGCTTTACTTACTTAGCATTAGGCTAATAGATGAGTTTTGTGATGTAGGTGAAGAAGTGACAGCAGGTGTGTTCTCTGAGTTTGCTGAGAACTAGGCAGGTTGAAGGGTGCATTCATGTACCGATCTGGCAACTGATGGGGCGGTTTAACTGGTGTCAGTAGATGAAAAGGTTTAACTGATGTTGTCTATCGGTGGATGTTGGGTGTTACTGTTCACCGGTTGATGTTGTCTATCGGTGGATGTTGGGTGTTACTGTTCACCGATGGATGTTGTCTATCGGTGGATGTTAAGTGTTATTGTCTATCGGTGGATG
Source organism: Begonia masoniana (assembly GCA_022432975.1). NCBI lineage: Eukaryota > Viridiplantae > Streptophyta > Magnoliopsida > Cucurbitales > Begoniaceae > Begonia > Begonia masoniana. Next base: position 26,865,068 of record CM039507.1, on the reverse strand, counting down.
TTGTCTATCGGTAGATGTGGGTAGCCGACGTGTCGTTCGGCTGACTTGAGCGGTGGATGTGTGTAGTCGACGCGTCCTTCGACTGATGTGAGCGGTGGATGTTCGATAATAGAAGACGTATTCTGTCTCTACTTCTACCCTGAGACTATTTTGTTTCTGCTTCTGCCGCTGACACTGTTTAGCGGTGGATGCCTTTTGTTTCTATTTCTATCACTGGAACTGTTCAACGGTAGACGTGTTCTGTTCTGTTTTGTTTTCTTTCAACCAATTGTCTTTAATATTTTAATTAATTAATAAATGTTGTTTTATACAAATGGTTTTTCCGCTGCAAGTTTTAATGTTTTAAGGGTCAAATTTTGACCGTTGAGTGAAATTTTGAAATTTTCTCAAAGAGTCATAGCTCGGTTCAGTAGTATGAGTAGCGAACCAGGTTTATACAACTTGGGGCGTGACAATCACACAATCCTACACGTTCTCGGACTTTATCCGTAGGGCTGTAGGACCCTATGCATTGCTTCCTCTTGAGGTTTAGGGATTTTCAACCCTATGAGGATATTAAATTGATCTCCTTCTCATTTCCACAGTCATACACATCGCACACGAAAATGCAATTCTAACCATTGAGTTCATGTATTACCAAGATTGTTAACTTCTTCTTTTCCTCAAATGCATGCTTTAACACATTTCATAAAACCAATGTCATGCACATTAAAAACCATGTAACTCACCCATGCAAATCATTTTGAAAACCAGCATATCACATTGATTTAAAATAATGTTTTCAAAACATTCTTTTTTAACATCACAATACAATTTAAAAACATAAATTTTCATAAAACACCAATCATTTCACATCAAAACAACATCTATTTTAGGGGTGGGCACGGTCCTGTCCGGTCCCGGTTCCCGCTTGGAACCGGACCGGACCGGTCAATTCGGGATTTTAGGGTCTAAAACCGGAACCGGTTCCTACCATTTTTTTTTTTTAATTTTTTAATTTTTATTTTTTTGTGTTAAAAATGCAATTGAGAGTAAAATATAAAATACGAATAATCCACTACAAAACTAATAACACAGCACAGCGTCTCCTAAATCTAATAAAACAGCACATCTGTCATCTACATCTTCCCTCTTCTTATCTCAATTGCCAATCCAACTAAACCCAGAGTAATGTCTCACTCCTTTCTTTCTGTCATCTATTTATCTTCAAAAAATATTGCATACAGAAAACAAAATTAGCATTAAATGGATTAAAAAAAAGCAAAAACAACATAAACAGAAACTGAAAGTATAAAAATTAGTCAACATGAATGAAGATTCTTATGCCACGATACACAATAACACAAGGCAGAAACAAGCCTTCTTTGTTGTCATCATAAACCAATGCTCAAAGATTAATGCACTTCGTCAATAAAACCAACATATCAATAAAAAATATTACAAACACAAAATTCGGCCACTGAAATTTTAGGTTTCATAAGGGCAAAACTCAAAAGGGCAAAAGTCAAAAAGGACAGAGGCGAGAAATTCATACCTTCAAGAAGAGGCTTCTTCTGTTCTCTTCAGTCTCCAATGCCAAAATAAAATACCTATTGGACAAAAAGAATAGGATTTATCAAAATAAAATACAGCAAAGAGAAACTCAAAAGAACAGAGGCGAGAATTTCATACCTTAGAAGAATCGAGCTGCAATACTTTAACTCCGATTGTCCAGAGGGGAATGGAATCGAGCTGCAAGTCGGGAAGGGCTTAAGACTTCCCGCGACAGAGAGCAGTCACCACCAACTCCGATTTTAGGGCTCCTGAAGTTGAAGTAGAGAGTGTCCAGGACAGAGGCGAGAGACAGGAGTCGCCGAGTCGAGACAACTCAGAGAGAATCGAGAGAGAGACGGGAGTCGGACTCGGGAACTTCAGACTTCCAAGTCGGAAGGATGAGGTTCGCTCGCGAGACTTCTCTGCTCAGTGCGCCTTTGCTAAGTGCTGAACTTGGAACTGAACCAGGGACGGGTAGGGCAGTAATATTTTGCCGACTCATGGGTCGAAAAACTGATTTCTACCGGGCCGACCCATGGGTCGGTAGTCCCGCGGTTCCCGGTTCTGTGGGTCTGGGAACCGGGACCATGGACCGCGGTTCCGGTCCCATGGGTCTGGGAACCGGGAACCGGTTCCATAACCCCAAAAACCGCCCAAGAACCGGACCGAACCGACGGTCCAATCCGGTCCACCGGTTCCGGTCCGGTTCTGCCCACCCCTAATCTATTTAATCACTTCAATCCACAATTAAAATTCTAAACCTAACTAGAATTAAGAACATAATTTAAATCTATCTTCACCTAAACAATGCAATAAAGGTTAAATTAACTATTCTAAATGTAGAATTTACTTACCTATTAAAGGTTCCTCCTCTCCCATGAAATTTCCACCAAATGAACTAATTTTTAGTCCTATAAAATCTTCTCCCCAAGTTAAGTAACTTTCCTTTGAGGAGTAAGTCTAAAATCTAACTTTTTCTCCCTCTGTTTCTCTCTTTTTCTTCTTCTCCTTTTCTTTCTTCTCCCCTCTCTGGTCTTGCACAAAATTACTGAGTTATATGCCTTCTCTAGCGTTTTCTAGAGAGATCTTGGGGTAGATTTATCATTCTATCTTTTTTGTCCGTGTAAAAGTACTATTTTACTCTTTTTTGCATGATAAATTGCAAAAATACCATGATTACTTATGTTTAAGTTTACTTAGATAAAACTAGTTAATTTTGATTATTTTTAAGTTAATCAACATGATTAGTATAATTAATCATTATTAATTTAGCCTTAATCACACTTAATTAATCACTTAAGCAAACAACTTACCCAACATATGTTGACTGCCACGTGACCTAACTCCAATGGTTGTTCAATGTTATTGCATGGATATATGCTACAAAGTGTTGGAAACGTTTTTTCTTCTTTAACTTTCTCTAAATTCCCACTCTAAGTTGTAGTTTCAAGCTATTTACCAAAACAGTGCAGTTTAAAACATATGTTGACTGCCACGTGACCTAACTTCAATGGTTGTTCAATGTTATTGCATGGATATATGCTACAAGGTGTTGGAAACGTTTTTTCTTCTTTAACTTTCTCTAAATTTGCAACGCCCCGAGTTTTCTGAACCCGGTTTGTTGCTCATAAGCTCGAACATAACTAGGAAACTTTGGACAAAATTTAAAACTTCGCTCGAAAGTCAAAATTTGACATTTTCTAAAACCTCCAAACATTTAAAAAAAAACTTGCAGCGGAAATCATTTGGGCAAAATAGAGTTAAACAAACTGTAAAAGAATGTGTGAATAATTAGTATAAAATTAGAAGATAGTCGCCTGAAAGAAATGAAGGTATAAAGCATGAAATACTTAAAGATTAAAGAAGTCAAACGCATCTGCCGCTGAACAGAGTCAGCGAAACAGGGCGGAAACAAAACTGAAGGTTTCCACCGATGACATCAGCTGGAAGAATCATTCTTCCTGCTCCAGCCGATCGCAAAACGACAAGTTTTGCTACCTGCGTCTACCGATGACGTCAGCCTGATGAATCATCCATCCAGCCTCTGTCGGTAAAATAGACTACTTATACCGATCACAAAACGACAAAAGATTTTTACTCACATCTACCGATAGAACAACTACACATACCGATCACAAAACGACAAAAGACTTTTACTCACATCTACCGATAGGACAACTACACATACCGATCACAAAACGACAAAAGACTTTTACTCACATCTACCGATAGGACAACTACACATACCGTGTAATACCCGGTTGTACGGACTTGTTTATTTTATATTATTATATTATTGATGACATTTTTGTAAATATGTCAAATCAGGTCCGTTTCACAAAAGGAAAGTGTCATTACGATCCTAACGAATAATAAGAATTTTAAGGAATTTACGGAAATTTTCGGAGATCAAACACTATATTCCGAGTAAATACGCTTTTCGTAATGTAAGAGACGTTCCCGTAAAAATAGCAAACGAGGTCCAAATCGCAAACGGACAGTTTTGTTAAATCCTAAATAGTAAGTTAGACTTATTGGTGAAATATGGACGTTTGGAGAACTCAAATCGTTGGACGATTAACGAACCGAAAGACGAAATCAATATAAAAACTAAAGAAGGGCAAAGGTGTCATTTAGTATTTTAATTTAATTATTTTCTATTAAACCAAAAACCTCTTCACGATTTTCATTAAAAAATCAAAAGCTCCAGAGAAGAAAAAAAAGGGGAGAAACCCTCACGGCCGCCGGCGATTTCCATCGATCCCGTCCTCCGTTTTCCTCCGTTCTTCCTCCGATCTTCGTCATTTCTTCTCCTCTCGCTACTCTCGGTATGTACCTACAACCTTGGGGCTTTTATTCCGAGTTTTACGGTGTTTTAGCAAACTAGGGTTTCGTTCGGAATTCGTTAAAAACGCGAATTAGGGTTCGTAATTAATAGGTTAGCCTTGATTAAGTATGTATTGAACGTATTGAACGTTATTGGACGAAGAAAAGTCGATTTGCGAAAAAGTTATAAATTGGTAAAATTTCGGGTTTTAGGGGAAAACTCGTTATTTTGGATAATCGAGCTATAATTAATGTTCGAAAAGCTTTAATTAGCTAAGTGAAGAATTTAGGAGAATTCTTTAGCTAAGTTTTGAAATTTGGACATTTATGGTTTAAATTGGTTTTAACTGTGAATGTCGTATTTTTCTCAGACACACGACTCTCGTGGACATAGCTCGTGGTTCTGCGCGCTCGAGGTAAGTTCTCGTGACTTGCTTGACCGAAAGGTCTACACCATACTTCGTCGTCGTATCAAGGATCCTTGAGGGTTCCTTGTTTTACGTTGTTTAGGTTGGGTAGCTAGGTTATGTTGTATTGTCTGGTTAATATGTATGTTGTTTGTTTACTTTCCGCTGATATGAACTGTTCATGCATCACGGTTTTCGAAAGTCATGAAAAGGAATTTCTGCACGTGTTTTTAAGAAAAGGAACGTATATCTGAAATGAAATCTGTAACGAAATCTGAATGAATAAACGTAATCTGTCTGTTTCTGGTCACGCGAGATGGGGCTCAGGCACGGCTGTGCGTGTTGCAAGCGTGTACCCCCCCTCTCTAACCCCACGGGGTAGTCCAACCGCCGGACGGGCCCCCTTGGGTTAGTGGGTCGAGGTCTCGGTGACAATTCTGTCTGTCTGTGACGTAATGAATCTGTAATCTGTAATTCTGTATCTGTAATCTGAATCTGAGCATGATTTCTGAATGGCATACGCACGCATGCATCTGCATTTACGTAGCTTACTGAGATTTCAATATCTCATATGTGTCTGTATGGTGTAGGTAATCTCTTAGGCGATATTGAACCAGGTGAGGACGACGTTCCTCCTCCTGACGAGGGATGCAGTTGATGGATGATGGCTGTGGGAGTGCGCTGGGGCAGTCGAGGCGCGATATGACCCGTGGGGATGTACGTCTGGACTCTAGGTTTATTTTGGGATGTTTTGAGTTGATAATTGTATAGTATATTTAGGGTGTTTGGATCTGGATAGGAATTTGATAACGTTTTGGTAAGTGTACGTAAAATGTTTTGGTTTAAACTGTTTGCTGAATGTTTTGAAAACGTTTAATTGGTTTTAGGTTGATACGGTTATGTTTGATGTTTAGATACATCCACGCAGTTGGACTTCGTAAGTCTGCTGTAAGTCGGTTGAGTTAACGCATAAGTTGATTTGGTTTAAAGATGAAAAAATGGTAGAAATGTGAAATTGGTGTAGGAAAAATGGAGGTTGTTGGTCTCTGGAATCGGATTCCAGAGACTTGAAGAATTTACTTTGCTCTCTGGAGAATTCCAGAGAGCAAGTGAAGTGATCTGCTCTCTGGAGAATTCCAGAGAGCAGGTGCTTGGTCGCTGCACAGAGTGTGCAGCGATCGATCTCTGCTGCAGCGCAGAGATCGATCGCTGCGTGCTGCAGCATGATCGCTGCACTAAGTGCAGCGATCGGTCTCTGCTCTGCAGCAGAGATCGATCGCTGCTGGCTATTCTAGCTGCAGCGATCGATCTCTGCTGCAGCGCAGAGATCGATCGCTGCCTCAGTGCAGCGATCGCTGCTGCTTTGCGAGGGTAGAATTCCGATTCTGCCCTCCCTTCTTTTATTGTTATTAAAAGTTTTTAATTAAATGTTTTTAAGTTTTATTTAAATAGTTTTAGTTTATGTTTTAAATGATTTACCAAACGAACTTCGATTTCGATTCCGGTTTCGGTTTCGATTTCAATTCTGGTTAACGTCAAGTTTTAAAGTTTATAAAATGTAAAAAAAAAAATATACGGGAAATACGGGTACAGTATTAGGGGTGTTACATACCGATCACAAAACGACAAAAGACTTTTACTCACATCTACCGTTAGGACAACTACACATACCCCATACAAAACAACTCTACTACGAAAGGACTTATTCACTTCAATGAAACCATTCAGAAACAACTTCAATCCCTACATTACTCAAATCCACTAAAAAAAACAATGCTAAATCAGCAAGGTACTATTATCAGAAAGTTTCAAAATGTGTTCAAAACATTGAAAACCATTACTGTCATAAGACTCGACATACTTGAGTGAAAACATTGTCAACTGAACCCGAGAGTTTTCAAACCTAAGATCAAAACATTAAAAGTTGATTCTGTCAACGAAACTCAAACACAACTTAGCTATCCAGTTGTTCACTACAATGCACATAAACAAAACACTGGTTAAACCGCCTCATCAGTTTACCAAGTCGTGGCCTGAATGTGCTCCTCCAACATCATCTATGCATTTGTGAACTCAGGGAAATCACCTGCAGTAACTTCAACACCTACATCACAAAACTCATCTATTAGCCTAATGCTAAGTAAGTAAAGCAGTAATGAAATGAAATGCTGAATCATAAATTCCTAAACATGCAATTTCTACTTTCTCATCTCAGTTGCATTCACATTCGTTCATAAACTGATTTGATCCCTCAATTCCCTTGGGAGTGGGATCAACTCTCCCAATATAATAAATCCTCTACATCAATTAAGGGGCAGATTAATTCCCTTAATAGCTATCATGATCCCCTGATTCCCTTGGGAGTGGGATCAACTCTCCCAATGTAATAAATCCTCTACATCAATTAAGGGGCGGATTAGTTCCCTTAATAGCTATCATAACACTTTCTGTTCATACCTTACCATTCATTCCATGAAAAATTCATTTTCGTATTCTTTCAAAAATATGATGCATGACATACAAAAAACACTCGATGTGCAAAAACCTACTGTTTTGTGATGTAGGCCCGAAGGCACACACATTACTTCACTTACCTGGTCTTCTTGAAGGTTTGGTTGAAATTTCCTTTGGGAATCTGCTCGAACCTAAATCCATAAACCGATCATTAATTAAACATTCACTAAACTTCATCCTATTCAACCAGAGACCTAAGGAAATTAATTTGAGAACTCAGGTCATAATGCATTCTCGATACTGCACTAAACCGAAACTGACACTCATCTATAGCATCCTCAAAATTCTCACATTGTACTCCCTCGGATTTCTAACTGCTAAAATATAAGAAATGAGGAAAAACTTACTTAGATAGAAGAAGAGTCTGGTGGAAGAATCGCCGAGAGCTACGCTGAGCTTGAGCAGGATACCGAAAAGGAATAAATGATAAAACAGTGGCGGCTACAGTGCATAAATTGCTAAACCCCTTCCCTTAAATAGGTTATCCACTTTTAAATTTCCAATTTACATAAATGCCCTTGCTTAGTCACTCATTAACCTAATCAATAATTCTCTCAATTCTTCCATGAAATTGCACATCATTAATTGATAAGTTAAATTTGGTTTGATTGAAACCGGGTGCTACAAAATTCCCACTCTAAGTTGTAGTTTCAAGCTATTTACCAAAATAGTGCAGTTTAAAACATAAACTACATTTATCATATTAAAAAGTAGATACCTTTTGCTATATACATCTAAATTCTTTCATTCAAAAGGTATTATTTTCCTATATATGTCTAGTTTAAGATTGTAAAATTTCACAATAATCCAATTATTAGAGAAAAAGATATTACACTTACAATCAAGTCTGCTCCTACAAAACAGTTTCATTCGTAGCATTCTCAAGGATTTTGTACCATTTCTTCAATACAACTTCAATAACTTATATTCATATATCATCCATAATAAATATATTATTGACAATACAATATTGAAGGTTCAAACTATTACATTCTTCCCCCGTTAATAAAATTTTGTCCCGAAATTTATCTCTGACATAGTTCTCAAAAAGTTGGAGATTCTTTTCCCTAATCTCACTTTCTAGTTCCCATGTAGCTTCTTCAGCTCCTATTTTCTTCCATAGCACTGTAACAATTGGAATCACTTTGTTCCTTATTAATTAGAAAAGCACTTACCATCAAGGCAATATAAGAGAAATTCTAAACATAGTTGCTAACCCTCATGACCCGTTAGAACTATTATGTATAGCTCTGATAACAAATCTGTCAGGACCCGATTCAACCAACCGAACCTTGATGGCTAGAGAATTCCCAAAGTGGGAAAGGGTCGAACGTCGAAGGGATGCTCTCATTGGCACTCAACTCTCACATGCATATATGGTTATGAGTTAATGAAACATAATTTTTCAACTTGGTATAGTAGATTAGGATGCTTCGTTTAAAATCATTTTTATTATTATTTCATAAAAAAATTTAACACATAAAACATATAAAACAACATACATTTTATACATTGAAAATTTACTTGAACATCAGAGTACTAACACGGAAGCTACTACAAAAGTAGATCACTACATGTGACCTTTCAAAAAGTTTTTTACAAAGGAAAACCAAGCATCCCACTCAAACAAAAGCACCATCTACCTTGATGTTTCACCTATGCATCTTCTCAAGCTTTGTATTGTCTTATGTTTTCCCTCTCGGTAAATGTTCTCGATATTTGAAAAATATGAATTATGCACATAATGAGCTTTTAACCTAGTAAATAAATCTAACACATAGAATAACTAATCCAAATTCTATTAACACCATATAGCAATCACCATCTTCCACTACAATGATTCTTTCAAAATCATAAAAATCATATTCGTTTGAAAGCCATGCAAATGCTATAAAAGTATGCATGCTCGAAATCAATCTTTTGAAATCTCTCAACCATTGATTGAAATCATTTTCATCAAATAAATCTAATACAAATAGAATGAACTTTGCATGATTAAAACAATCGTTTCAAGAAAACTCCAATGCATATTTTAACACCCAAATATTTTTGTTAAAAATGCAATACACTCTAAACCCAACATGTATAACCATCACACAATCCTACACGTTACCGTGCTTTCTCCGGTAGGACTGTAGGACCCTATGCATTGCTTCCTCTTGAGGTTTAAAGATTTTCAACCAAATGAGGACATTAAGTTGATCTCCTTTTCATTTCCATAGTCATATACATCGCACACGAAAAGGCAAGTCCAACTATTGGGTTCATGTATTACTAAGATTGTCAACTTCCTATTTTCCTCAAATACATGCTTTAACACATTTCATAAAACCAATGTCATGCACATTTAAACCCATACAAATCATTTTGAAAACTAGTATATCACATTGATTTAAAATAATGTTTTCAAAACATTCTTTTTTAACATCACAATACAATTTAAAAACATAAATTTTCATAAAACACCATTCATTTCACATCAAAATAACATCCATTTAATCACTTCAATCCACAATCAAAATTCTAAACCTAACTAGAATCAAGAATATAATTTAAATCTATCTCCACCTAAACAATGCAATAAAGGTTAAATTAATCATTCTAAATGTAAAATTTACTTACTTATTGAAGGTTTCTCCTCTCCCATGAAATTTTCACCTAATGAACTAATTTTTAGTCCTCTAGAATCGCCTCCCCAAGTTGAGTAACTTTCTTTTGAGGAGTAAGTTCAAAATCTAACTTTTTCTCCATCTTTGTCTATCTTCTTTCTCTCTTTCTCTTCTTCTCCTTTTCTTTCTTCTCCCCTCTCTATTTTTTGCACAAAATTACTGAGTTCTATACCTTCTCTAACTTTTTTTGGAGAGATCTTGGGTAGATTTATTATTCTATTCTTTTTATCCGTGTAAAAGTACTATTTTACCATTTCTTGCATGATAAATTGCAAAAATACCATGATTACTAATGTTTAATTTTACTTAGCTAAAAATAATTAATTTTGATTAGTCTTAAGTTAATTAATATGATTAGTATAATTAATCATGATTAATTAACTTTAATCACACTTAATTAATCACTTAAGCAAACAACTTATCTAACATATGCTGACTGCCACGTGTCCTAACTTTTTTAGTTGTCCAATGTTATTGCATAGATATATGCTACAAAGTGTTGGAAACATTTTGCATTCTTTAACTTTCTCCAAATTCCCACTCTAAGTTGTAGTTTAAAGCTATTTACCAAAACAGTGCAGTTTAAAATGTAAACTGCATTCATCAGATTAAAAAGTAGATAATTTTTACTACATACATCCAAATTCTTTCATTCCAAAAGCATTCTTTTCCTCTACATGTCTAATATAAGACTGTAAAATTTTATAATAATCCAATTATCAAAGTAAAGGTTATTACACTTACAATCAAGTATGTTCCTTCAAAACAGTTTCATTCATAGCATTCTCAAGGATTTTGTACCATTTCTTCAATACAACTTCCATAACTTATATTCATATATCGTCCATAATAAATATACACAACACATTATTGACAATAGAATATTGAAAGTTCAAACCATTACAGATACTGTTTAGCAAAGCTAGACTGCATGTATAACTTGGCCAAATGATCTCAGACATCTTGAGCAGTCTCATACTTTGCCAACTAAACACCAATGGAGTGCATAACAGAGTTTTCAGACTCCCAAACTTCCAGTAAGGTCGCATAGTCAGTGGTCTTACTTTCTATAGACATAACCTCACATAGATTTCCCACGCAAGAAATTCTTCATAACATAACTCCAATACGAGTAATTTTTACCGTCCAATTAGACGCTAATCGACTGAAGAGAATTATCTTTACAACCAGACATGATGAGGAAACAAAAGAAATCAACAAAATTCACAAATAATCAAACCAAATCAACTGAATTCAATAATCTCCAAATAACAAAATCAGTAGAATCCAACCAAAATATTTGAATCCAATCAAAGAAACTCAAACTCGCAAGAACAAATCAAAAGGGGGAAATCAAACAAATACCCGAAATCCAATCAAAGAAATGTGCACTGTTCACGCACTATTGGAACGCGCACTGTTCGTGCACTGTTTATCTGTCGAAGAAGTCAAGTCGTTGCAACAGTCGTGTTCGGCAAAACCCTAACCTGGCTTTGATTCCATGAAGAAATTGGGATGCTAATATTAACTATTAATGAAAAGGTACACATAAAGAGATTTATATAAATAGGGTAAACAAAGGGAATAATAATAAAAGTGAATAATAATAAAACTATTAAAATGCCCTTAAGAACTACTAATTATAATAATAATATATGCTAACAAATTTGACTAACCCAAATTATTTCAAAAGAATATTAGAAAAGAAAAAACAGCATTACACACACCTTTTTTCCTAATTGAACCATGTTGTCAGCAAGCCGTCCAACTTCCTTTACCTAGAAATGTTGAGAAAGAAAAATGTAAACATAACCTATGATTAAATAAGACAAGGCTATATCAAAATTCTTAAATTCATTATCCATCTCCTTAGTTTATAGGACAAATGCATTATATTTATATCTTCAGTCCTATTATAAAAGATAAATTAAATACTCTATATACAAGGACCTAACAATATCAACACCCAAAAATATATTCCAAGATTTTTGTAAACCAAATTTTTTAAATAAGAAGCTTCTCCTAGTGTGGATTTTGTTCATAATAATCTAAACTAAGAGGATTTTCTCTCCTTAATCGAGGTGTGATATTTGAGGAGGAAGAGGGGATGATTGTGAACCATCTATATATATTCATCTTGAGGCGGGCTTTATGTTGCGGGTTTGGATGTAAGATTTGCATGATTTTTGTTAAGTTATACCTAAAACTAATTGATATCTTTTGGATGAATGGAGCGGGAGATAGGTTGGGGAGATAAGATAAAGTGGCTGACTTAGTTTCTTATTGTTTTTTCTTTTGTGTGTACTTGATCTGAGCAAAATCAGATAGGAAGAGTCGTTTAACTTAGAGGTTAGGTCCTCAAGTTTGATTTACATAATACGATAGTTTGGTGGGGAAGGGATAGAGTTGTGTTTTTGTGGAGTTTTTTTTACCTAACTCTATGCATCAATATATTTTATTTCACTGGATAAAAATGAAAGAAAATTACCAAAATTTTATTTTTTAAAAGCCTGAAATGTAGCAAGGGAAGGCTTCTTTCCTGGAACATTTTCACGTGACTTCCAAAATGACCGAGGAAATCATAATTATCTCTCTAAACTTTGTTTACTATTATTGCAGACCAAGTATTTGACTTGTTTGTTATTATTAATAGGGGTGGACAAAACCGGCCTGGGACAGGGGAACCCGACCAAACCGAAGGTTTCAGTCCGGTTTCAGTCAGTCCTCCAAGGTTTTCGATCCGGGACAAGTCCTCCCACCCAAAAACCCGTTGGTCCAGCTCCGGTCCACAGTCTAGGGACCAAAATCTCGAATTCCCGTGGAGAACCAGACTCGTTCTTCTGATTTTAAATAAGAAGTTAGGGCTCAGTCGACGCTCGACAATCACTCACTCTTCACTCCTCAGAAGACTCAGAACATAACACACATTCATCGTCCATGTCGTACTTCGTAGACTCGCAGTTTGCCATCGGCCATTCGGTCACTATTAGTCCCCATGCACTTCGCATACTCGCAGTTCGCCGTTCGGTCACTCTCAGCCCTCACGCGCTCGTAGTTCTCCATTCAGTCATTGTCAATCCTCACGTCAAGCAATTAGAGACTTAGCATTCGCCATCGAAGGACTCCACATTCGGCCAACGCTCAATGGTATTGTTATTTGTTTGAATATTGCCGAAGCCGAAGGACTTCTCTAATTCTCTTAATTGACTACGTTTATCCATTATTGAATATTGTTTGACGGTTGCCGAAGGACTTCTCTTAATTTGGTGATTCTGATTTATGATAGAGTTGCACTCAATATTCTGATTTCTCTTAATTTAGTGCTTCATTGCTTCTTGCAAAGTCTGCAAGTATTGATTTAGGTTGTCTGTTGGATATTTCAAAAAACAATATACTATTTAGTCGTATTTACTATTAAGTTTTTATTTTTAAAGTAGTTGGATTAATTTTTGATCTTGAATTTAATTTCTTAGATTTCATTTTAACGTTGGATAGTTAGATTTAGTTTGTATTTTAGATAGTTGGATTAATTTTAGATGTTAAATTTAGTTTTTTAGATTTCATTTTAATCATACATAGTTTTGAGTTTGTGAGATTTAATTTTAATCAGTTGGATTAATATATGTTGATTTTATTTTTAATTTTTTTATTTATTTTTAATTTTTTGAAATAAAAAAAAATTAAAAATAAGTTGGGAGGAACCAATACCTGGCAAAAATTCCCGATAGGTCCAGGCCGGTACAAGTTCTGGCTTGGAACCGGACCGACCCGGACCGTGCCCACCCTTAATTATTAACATCTCCTTTAAACTATGCAAGTTGGAAACTATGATGATCTTTTATAATGCAAAGTAAAAACCTTTAGAGAGCTGAATCTAATCACTCTATCGGATAGTAAAAAATAATCTTCAGAACTTTCACATTCTTCATCCAATGTCCATGATTTAAAAGGTAAGACTTCCACTTCCAAACAGTAATCAACAAAGAACTTATTTTCCTTTACACTCTCATCTTTTCCTCCAAGGAAGAGGGTTTGTCCTCAAGGGATGGACACGTGGCTGGATTGGCTCATTAGTGAGGATGAAATGGTAAATCACAAAAAAATAAAATGAAAAGAAGTTAAAGAAAGAAGAAGGGTTGTGTATCAAGTAAGCCATCGTCAAATGCTAAATAACATAGCCGAATGCGATGACCAGATCTTGATTGCTTTGACAATGATTTCTCATACAAGGACCGATCCTGTAGGTGTAACGACCCGCCAGGTTCCCCCAACAGGCCGTGCAGTCCCAGCTCACACAAGGTCTTGCCACGCGGTTTCTCGAAGGCCGTCTAGCTCAAGTGGTACTCCTCACTTGTAACCCAGGTACTAGTCCCTGAGGTCCTGGGTTCGAGTGGGGGAAGACAAAAACTCCCTTTAGGGGAGGAGAAGATCGTGAGTACACGTGGGATGACCTATTAGAAACCACATGGCAGGGCCCTATGTGAGCCGGGACTGCACAGCCTGTCGGGGGAGCCTGGCGGGTCGTTACAAAAAAGGCGCAGTTCAAGTGGTACTCCTCACTTGTAGCCCATGTACTAGTCCCTGAGGTCCTGGGTTCGAGTGGGGGAAAGACAAAAACTCCCTTCAGGGAGGAGAAGATCGTGAGTACACGTGGGACGGCTTTCGGGAAACCACGTGACAGGGCCCTGTGAGAGCCGGGACTGCACGGCCTGTCGGGGGAGCCTGGCGGGTCGTTACAGTAGGGTTCTTAGAAAAAGTGACATGAAGACAATGTGCAATTTTGCATGATTATTTTGATAAATTCTTGGGTGAAGTTTTAAAAAAATCATTAAAACATGAGGAACTGTTAACAAATTAATTTTTAAACTATTCTCTGTTCACAAACTCAATCTTCTAGTTTATTTTCCTTTAAAATTGACTGTGATAGTCCAAAAATATAATAATGAAAAAAATGTGTCTCATGACCAAATTTATGAGATTCAAGACAAATGCTTGAAAATATAAGTGGGAAAAATGTTTAAGTAGCAGCAGACTTCTAAGATACATGCAGATGTCTAGAAATGAATGTCTAGAAATGAATTTTAGTTCGAAAAATGCATTAGTGTGGACAATCTCTAGCAGCGAGTGAGCGATCTGCGCACATGAAACAGAAGACTGTCGGAAGTCAAAACGATGTAACTTAAATTAGAATATTGAAGCTACCAAACACAACGAAAGAGTATCTTGTTTTTCTCTTTAAAAGCATAAAATGGTTTAAATACAGAGGTCACATATGTTGTCTTCTCTCTGTTTTCCCCATCAAATTGGTGGTGCTTATTCTTCATAAGTTTGTTCAATTCAATCTCTTTACCATTCAGCATTATAGAAATTGACTCTTCCTGTTTCTTTGTGGTCATCTGCTCAGGTTGTTCACTTGTTCTGACGTTTTTAGTTGTATTATATTTTCAAAACAAAAATCTATTTTGGAGCATTCGCATTTGCATTGAACTCAAAAGTTTGCTCCCAAGACATTTTATCCGCCCTTAATTCTAGACGTCCGTCCTTATTTCTAGACTACCGTCCTCAATTTTAACAAAAAATTAAACACAACATATTACAAAAAATAATTTAAGAGTTAGTTTATTAATAAAACTAGTTTAAGATTTTAATTTGTCCTTGCTCACTCTTATAGTTTAAAAGTTATTTTTTTAAATTTACCCAGAATTTTTTAATGACATTATTTGTTTTGCAAACTGGCCAAAGGTCAGAGTCTACGTGTTCGATAAAAGTTAAAAATAGCAATCGTGAATTGTTCCTAAACTCGGATTAAAAATTAAACTTTGGTAGATAATTTAGAGTTTATCTAACAATTAAAGAAACTTTAGTTGTGTAACCAAAGTCAAAGATTGGTTGAAGACTCAAACTCCTCCCAGCTTTCGCAATAATTATTAATTCATTTTCCAACTACAAAAAACAAAACAATTAATAATAAGCGAGTTACCAAAATACCCTCCCTCTCATCTTTTATCGCTCCACTTTTCCCTCCCCACGATTTCCTCGCCCCTGCAATTATCTTTCTCTCCATCTAGAAATCAAATCCACAGTCAACGGAAATGAACAGGCCGGAATATTCCAGCTCCGACAGCCCCAGAAAGAAGAAGGAGAGTCAGCTTCAGGGTCCTCGCCCACCGCTGCTCAAAGTCAGTCAGGATTCCTTCAAAATCAAGAAGCCCCCGCCGCATCCCCACCAATTCCCGCCCGCAGCGGCGAGACCTCCTCTTCCTAGACCTGGACAGCAACCGTCTCAGCCGATGATAATCTACGATATCTCCCCCAAAGCAATACAAGTAGAGGAGAATGACTTCATGTCCGTTGTCCAGCGTCTCACCGGATCCTCGTCCTCTTCTTCATCCTTCGCATACTGCGGCGGAGATCTTTCTCCGGCTGCGAGGTTGGCTTCAATAGAAAAAGTGAGTTCTCCGTCTGAGAGAAAAAGGGTTATTGATGTGAACGATGTGATGAGTATGGTGGAGGCGTCGGTGGAATTGCGTCCGGCGCCAGGAGTTCTGTCACCGTCACCGGCGACTCTTCCGCAAATTCCAGATGGGTTTTTCTCTCCGGTGACTGATCAAGATACCCTTTCGTTTTTACGCGAGCTCCCTCCGTATTGGCAAAACGGAAATGGCGGCTTCATGGCTAGCCCTTCTTCTCTGTTTTCAGCACCGATTAATTCGCCGATATACTCACCGGATATCTTCAGCCAGCTCTTCAACATTTAGACCAGAGATCTAAAGGAAAAGATGAATTCTGCTCTTTACCGGAGATCTAACGGTTCAAATTGCACAGAAAGATGGAAGATTTTCGTTCTCATTGACTAAGCACTGACTTCCAGAGAGAGAGAGGAGGAGACGGAAAATAGTCCGAGGTGTCGGTAGTAATTTCAAATTTTGAAGATTAATTTTTGTAATTTTTATTTATAATTAAGATTTTTTTTTCATACTTCCAGAAATTGACCTTCAAAACCAATTCATGTATATGTAGAAAATTCAGGGCAAGTTTGTAATTTTCTTGTTTGGGAAAATATTATATATTGTTTTCATTGGTCTAATGAAAACATATGAAAGAGGTTTTTCACTTTCCACACACATTCCTTATTTTAATAACACATATCTTGTATATGCATCTCTTAATGCGTGTATATCCACATATATGCATGAATGTACTTACACATGCACATATATGTAAATCCCTTGTATGTATATACATATATACATGTATGCAATCATCTAGAAATATACATTTATACATATGCATGTAATCATTCAAATTTACTTTGTAAATCTCTAATTATGATTTTGAAGGTCATTCATTACAAAAAAAAAAAAACAAATATGCAAAAGAATGCTATGGTAATACACTGTGAGAAGCGTTTGATTTCAAAATCTATTGAAGTAATTAGTACTAAAAATAGTTTTTGCACTACATAATTTGGGGTTTTAACAATTCATACTTTATTGACCACAACTTGTGTATTTACGTTCACTTTCGTTAAAATATATGTATATGGACATGTATACATATGTGTATGTATGTATAAAGATACAAGTCTTTATATACATGCACATGTGTGTATATGCATGACAACAACAATATCACGCCCATACATGTAAAAATATCTATATGTTCAACGAGGAATTACTTAAACAAAAGCTGAGTTGAATGTGGATTACAGCACATTTTGCGAATGGGGCTTTCCTTTAGTATTTGAAAAATTCATTTAAAATTTAAGCTGAGTTGGACTTTTAAATAATCATATGTTTTTTGTTTTATTGTGTGACGAAAATTCAAGAATTGTTCTATTTTATTTGTGATATTTATTTCACTTTTAATAATGAAAATATTTCTTTTTGAATATTTGATCAATTTGATTTCCCTGGCCAAAAAATTAAATTCACAATTTAATTTTAATACTTCGTGATTATTTTAATATATGCACATTTTGCGAACAGATCTTCCTGCTTCTTTAGTTTTGATTTTAGATTTTTTTCGATTTTGACTCTGCAAGACTTTGTGGATTTAGTTTTGGCTCTATTTGGACTGATTTTAGTTGATTTGGTTCTTTTTTTTTTATTTATAATTTTTAAGATTAAAACTAAAAATATATATAAATATTATAATATCGGTTCTATTTGGTTCTGATCGGAGAAATATTGAGCATAATCTAATTTATTTAAGGTACAAAGTTCAAGATTCAGTTTTTTTGAAAAAAGGTTCAATTACGTGCAGGCAACGATTTCTTCGCCTGTAAAGGAGCTGCCGAGCATTTGCAACCACCATTTTTCCGTCGCAGCTTGGAGCTAGCTTGGGCTTTTCGGATTTTTCTTCTTTCTTTTTTTTTTTGAAAAAGAGATGTTTGAGGTAGGAAGATTCAGTGGTAGTTTTGGAAAAAATAATTTACATGTGCAATTTAGCGAAAAAAGTAACAACATGGGTTAAATTTCTTATACATCATGCATTAAGGTATAATTTGTTCAAAAAAATAGTTCATAGTATCCATTGTGCATTATCTCATAAGTTAAAGTCTAAATTACTCTCTACTCGTAAACAATTATTATTGGCCAAATAAGCTCGGGATTCATTGTCTAGGTCCGACGTTCATTTGGGAAAAACTTGTGATTGTCGGTAATTTCATCAAGTTTAATGAACATTTAAGAGACATGGTAGATTGTCACAGACCAATATAGATGAAAGTATAACAAAACATAATGAGTATAAATATCAAATGTTTTACTTGTGCTATAATGCTACAGTGTTAATTAAAATTGCCAAATTCATACGAAGGCATGTTTTCTAAAACTAGTCATTGAAGGCTAGATTAATTTGAGACCTCTTAGAATGACATCATCCATTTTGCCAATAACTTTCAGAAATGACAAGGCGACAGACAAACTCGATGATACTCGACCCTATCGACAAATCAAAGATAAGATAGGGTGGACATAACTTAGGAAGTACTATTTTTATCATAAACCATGTACAGATTCTCAATTAAGTGTAAACTAGAACTAGAATGAACCAAAAAAGCTAAACTCAGACACCATTCGCAGAAAAGTTTTCTAATTACCGTGTCTAACAGGCCAAGATAACGCTTCGTTTTTACGATGCAGCCACTAGTGAATTCCCTGTTCCTCCAATCAATGTCCCAACACTCTCTCCCTTTATCGCTCGAGAAATGTTACCCGGTTTTGTTAGATTAAAAACGACAACTGCATCAGAAAAGATAAGTGTGTCATAGATTGATAAGCTTCTCAAAAAATAAAATAATCATATATTTGTCACACTAATATGTTACTAAAAATATTTATCCATTATAGTGTAAGTTTATCATTATTTACGTGTAAGACATACCGGGAATGTTATTTTCTTGGCACAAAGTAATGGCAGTCATGTCCATCACTGAAAGATCTTTGGAGGTCACCTCGTGGTACGTCAATGTTTCGAGAAGACGTGCATTTGGGTTACGCTTAGGATCGTCATCATACACGCCATCGACATTAGTAGCTTTCAATACAACCTCTGCATTGACTGAAGAAAGAAAATAGCTTTAAAACACAATGATGGGTCCAGTCGTTGCCAGAAGAATCAAAGATGCCAATACAAATGAATATATAGCTGAAACAGGGATTCAAAGTTGGCATTAAAATGATTATACCAAAATGAAAAATACTTTAGCCAAGTACATTTGATTTGGATGCAATAAATTTTATGGTAGGTAGTAGCATAATGATATCAAATACGTACAATGCCTTTTTTTTTTTGTCAAAACAAAGATATTGTTTAAGAGATTACTTTAGGGGTAAAAAATCTAAAATCCGTTCTTCGAAAAGAAGAAATGCTTTAAAAAACTAGACAGTATTGATTTTATTGCTTTGAACAGTGAACAAATATTAGACTATATGGTTTTCAAATGACCAGTAAATCTTTCAAAAAAAAAAAAAAATCAAAACGTTTGCTTGTATCATTTTCAACTATTTCCTGTATCTCATTGTTTTTGAGAAAATAAACATTTTATATCTGAATTCTTAGCCCCTTCTCAGTATCAAGAGTTGAAGGTAATGAAAAGTAGTGAGAAAATATAAGTTGATGTGCATTCTACTGACAAGTTAATAAATGCAAGACAGGATCTCACGATTTCAGTATAAATCGTCCAACTTACTTTCAGCACATCGAAGGGCAGCAGCAGTATCAGTGGTGAAGAATGGATTTCCAGTCCCAGCTGCAAAAATCACAACCCGGCCTTTCTCCAAATGTCTGACTGCTCTCCGACGAATGTAGGGCTCTGCAACCTCAGACATGCGAAACGCAGTCTGGACTCGAGTAGGGATGCCAATACTTTCCATAGTTGCTTGAAGAAAAATAGCATTCATAACTGTTGCCAACATCCTACAAAATAAGAGGCATACAGATATAAAAAGTATCCACAGTTTTCTTGAATGACAATTTATCTCCTTTAATATCTCTTTCTCTCCCAGATCTTTTCAATTCCTCTATCACTCTACTCCATTCCATTTCACTTCATCTCTCAAATTGTCACTTAAGTCTCTCTATTTCACGTTATCAAGCAATGACTACTAATACCTTCTGCTCTATATTACAAAACATACCCAGAAGGATTTAACTGATAAGAGCTGTTTTGATTTTTTTTTCTTGGTCATTAATGTGAGAGCCCGAGTTATTAAGGATACCAAAAGCAGATTTTCAGAATTAGTTCACATGAATAAACATCAAGTTGAGAAGAACGCATTAACTAATGCCTCATCTCTATTATACGGTGATATGTGAAAACACCAGGATTGCATACTACCAATGACAATCGTATGAAGCATCTTAGAAAAAGTGCATTTCCTCCGTATTCACGAAGCTTCACATCTACATAATACTACCCAAAGGTTTCAATTTTGAGATCACTATACATAGAAGAAACAAATATGAGAAGAAAATTTACCCAATATAATCAGCAGATGACCGATCCAGACCACTACATCCTGCCCATGAGGCTCCACGAAATATATTTCCGCCACCCATCACAATTGCAACCTGAAACATTGAATGTGATGAGTTGAGCTATGAGTTGCATAACATTCTAATGCACGAGGTTGTCTGTGTCCTTTGCTACAAAAAAAATATTATGATATTGCCAGAATTTCAGCAACAATAGAATAATGAACCCGCTGGAGATTCTCATGTATGATCTGGTTTATTGTAGAAAAATACTTTCCTTTTTCAATTTCACGGCTAACTTTACGTTGTTTCCAACCTAGGTTTCCCAGATATGGTAGAGCTTTACCTCAAGAATTCAAAATTGAACTCTCCACTGAAGTCTCAAGCTATGATAGATTATCTATATTCACGCCTTTTCATTTAGAATCTAGAATTCTTTCAGTGCACTCATGATGGCATAAATACATCTTGGAAATAACAAACATGCGACCATATACATAGACAATTTACCTGAATCCCAAGGCGAGTAACAGAAGCAACCTCTCTTGCAATTGCCATAGTAATCTACATAGAAAATGAGAAATTTCAGAAATGAAAATACTCCAAAGAGATACCAAGTTTTGACGGTTAATGCATAACCAAATCAAACTAAAAAACACAGTCTATAATAAAGCATTTAAATATTCAAAATCACTTCTTATGAATTTTAACTTATGAAATCGTCGAGGCACAGTAAACAACATAGTCAACTCAATGAAATCGTTGGTAGTCCTACCTTAGGGTCAATATTTTGCATTTGATCTCCAGCAAGTGCTTCTCCGCTAACTTTAAGTAATACTCTTTGCCATTTATATGATGGTTTGGACATGCCAGCTTCATTCAACGTAATCCCAAAGGGAGTTGAAGATGAAATATGAGGTTGTCTGTTAACAATGAAGAGAAAGATGATATTATACGCCACCTATGTCTAAAACGCAGTTATCTATATAAAGAAAAAAAGATAATCAAACATTGACCATTAAAAAATGAACTGTGAGTACTTCATTCAAACTCAATAATCAAGTATGGGAATAGAATGGATTGATGAAAAAGATAGGAATAACTCTAGCTTCAGCTTAGTGAATCAATCTTAAGTTCACATCCAAACCAATCTAAAAAAAGTACACGACGTCCTTAGTTCATTCCAAAAGCTAAAACAACTTATCAAGTGTAGCTAGTAGTGTCAAGAAAATTAAGTCCCAAAACTACAACAACTATTTATTTTTTCCTTCTACATGTGGTATCTTTATCTTTTTATTAATTCAACCCGACTTGAAATTTATTTTGTTCCACATTAAGAATTCAAACAAGCTTCTGAAATCATGGCGATGGTTTCCTTTTACAATCAGCAAGTTATGGTTTAAATTACTCAAGTAGCAACTTAAACTATCACTTGCTCAGCCGATTTATCAGGAAATAAAGATAGGTCATCCCAGTTTTTCATTACCTTTGCAAATCCTAAAATGCAATAAGAAAGCATCAGTTTGGAGAAGGTAAGATGTTTTTTCTTTTACGTGCTTTTAAAATAATTATACAAAATGTGACATTCTATTTACAGCAATATTGCAGAAATAGGGGGATAAAGACAAGCTTCAAATTACAAGTATGGAATTTTTGTTTAGACGATATACACGACAAAAAACTAGTATTATGTCTCAACCATAACGCCCCTTCTTTTCCCCATCTTTGAAAATACTAGTATTGAAATGTAAACAGATAACTATAAAAAAATGTTCAAATTACACAGCATCAAATTCGAGCCAAATTCCTTCAAACAAAAAGCTGAATAGAAGAAATAGGTGCATAATATGCCAATTTAAAATTACCCAACATCCCAAAGATCACGAGTATTTCCGAAAAACGTCATGCCAAAAATAATCACAAGTAACAGGAAAAGAAATTGTGTATATAGTGTTCGCAGTCGTAGAAAACAGTATAGCAAAAGAACCACGACCCATTATTTCTCCAATATAAAAAAAACAACCGAAAGTTCTACACAGCCTAGTAAAGATAAGGCATCACTCTCAAACCATACCTTAGATTCATGGGGTCAGAGTTTCGACCCATATCAGATGACGAGCAGCTAATAACGGACCGCCATGATGGGGAAAGATTAGTGGGCATTAAACATCGGCATTGAAATTTAAAGTGATTCAGAGATTGCGATGAAAAAAAAGATGATGAACGAGAAGAAGATGGAGAGGTGGGATTGAAAGAGAAAATATGCGGAAAGGTGGTAGAAATCCCCATCAGAAACTGAGAAGGATTAGCAAACCTTGGAACAAACTTTTTCTTTTCTCCAATCAAGGCCGGCTGTGCCGTTTCCCTCTACTTTCGTTCAGAAAAGATAATTGAAATAAGGTTTTAATTTTATTTTCTCCGGAAACTGATATTTCCGGCTAAAGCATCTCGCCCGTGATATTTTTTAGAAGCTTATAAAATAAAAATAACAATAATATGATCTCTAATTTCTAACTATATATAAAAGTATGACATGTTAAATTTTTTGTACTCACTTATACCATGACTTTTGGCAATCGTTCATCAAAGATTGATTAGATGTTTCTATTCATTTTCTTTTCAAATCTCCTTCAAATTATTCTTAACGGTCTATCAAAAATCAATCAAATTCATTTTCTCTTATTTTACTATTGAAACCTCTTTTTGATGTGCAACCAAAATGGAAAGGTTGTTAATTGTCCCGATAAAAGAGAATTCTTGGCAGATTGCGGGTTCAACTTGTGAATGCAATAACTTTGTCAATTGGAACCTTATTCATGTGATTTTAAGACAACACCTCTGTTCGTACGTGAACAAACCACCTTCCAAATTTTAGATCAAAACATGCACGGACAAACAAGTTATGAAAGAACAAGCGCAAGTTGATATGAAAATCACCTAGTCGTGACTCCCAACTATAAAACCGTCTTCTTTAAGAAAGAGAAGCACTCCAGCTTAATTGATGAGAGTTTATACAACCTTACAATCAAAATTCACCCCTTAAGAAAGAAGATGAGAATGCTGCAATAGTAGGAAACTTGATCATGCTCATAAAGATCAAACTTAACGTTTTAACACAAACAATTGGATTGAAAACAAACTAAAAGAATGTGGTTTTTACAAGGAATTGAATCGAAAAGCAAGGATTACGATTTCAATTGTCAAAAAGTTACCCTAACATCCCCGAAGAGAGCCTTCAATAGTCCTCCATGATTAGGGTTACATCAAAAAGATAAATGACCAAAATAACCAAGTTAAAATGTCCCTCGGTTAGACTATGCACTAGCCAAGAATGTCATCTCTTTATTTTAGATAAAATCCACGACTAAATAAAAATTAAATGAGCAATAATTCTCCAATAATTCTTGAGATCTTGAATCATAACAACTAATCCCTTCAAAACATTTTCAAATACTCTTCAAATGAGATTAACCTTATCTACAAAATTTGGAGTGTGCAGGCCCCAAGAGAAATGACCAAAATAACCAAGTTAAAATGTCCCTCGGTTAGACTATGCACTAGCCAAGAATGTCATCTCTTTATTTTAAATAAAATCCACGACTAAATAAAAATTAAATGAGCAATAATTCTCCAATAATTTTTGAGATCTTGAATCATAACAACCAATCCCTTCATAACATTTTCAAATACCCTTCAAATGAGATTAAACTTATCTACAAAATTTGGAGTATGCAACCCCAAGAGAGCATATGCTTAGACATCTCTTTATCACTTTGATTAGGTGCCTCTACCAAGCTATCTTGAAACTTATGACCTGTAAAATATAGAGACATATAAAAGTTAATGAAACGTTTAGCTTGTGATCTAGCGATAGGTACCTGTGGCACATCACTTTTGATCGTGTCAAAAGAGATATAAGATAAGTAGAGGAGAGAATAATATGTATTTCATAGCAATTTTAGTAGTACAGAGACTGCTTTGTAAGCAATAAAAGAGAATAAAATCCTAACTATCATTACACGTGTACATTGCAGTAAACACAATACAAAAAGCATGAAGGAATAGGCTTCACGTTTGGTTATCATCCCTTCTCAACCATAAGTTGTTTGGAGAACGAACTATGCACATCTTGGGACAATCATCGAGAAATTTGGAGATAGCTAAAGGTTTTGTTAATGCATATGCTACTTGATGATCTAAAGGAGTAAACTGAACTAAGAAGGACTTGCGCTACACCCTATCACAGACAAAATGAAAATCTAGCTCGTGCTATGCAATATTGCAAGCTCGTACCCGCTCTTATGGTGTTTGGGCTGATCTTGTCGATTAACTCAGGCTGTCCTCTCTCAACTGGTACTCTTTATCAAAGCATTGTAGGCATATTACAATATTGTTCTTTCACTATAGCGTATATCACTTTTGAAGTTAATCATGTTATCAATATATTTATGTTCCCACAGATGCTCATTGGCAAGCTGTTAAACGAAACTTGATATTTTTGAAGGGTACTTTATGTAGACCCAAAGTGATTTAAGTTTAATGTATTTTGATTATGTGTATTCTACATGGGATTAGTTTAAGTTGTTTATTGACCTATTATGATATTTGGAAATACCATTAATAAAGGGGTATTTGGTTATTCTAACAAGTGCATTTAAGTCTTCTCATTTAACGATTAAACAAATAAGACTTAGATGAAAATATATGCAAAAAACTGCTTATGGACCTGAGAGCTCAAGGTGTCAACCTCACGAACATTTCAGAAACTTACAGAGAGCTCGAAGCGTCGATTGCCCTGACAAAGTTTTTACCGCCAACATATTGCAAAAAATTACCTAGAGCTCAAGGTGTCGACTGCCCAGAGAAAGTGTCGACTGCTAACATGTTGCAAAAAATTACAGAGAGCTCAAGATGTGATCGCCCAAACAAAGTGTTGACCGCCAATATGTTGCAAAAAATTATAGAGAGCTCAAGGAGTTGACCTCCAGACGAAGTGTCAACCGGTTCGGTCTATCATAGTGTCGATCGAGTTGTTGAAATTGTTTGAAAAATCTCAAAATGGTCACACAAGTGTCAACTGAGTAGATGAAGGTGTCTATCAGTCCATTGTTTTTCTAAAGACGTCTATAAATAAAGTAGTGTAGTCTTGTGTAAGTAACCCAACTTGAGAATCGCAACAAAGTGCTGCTTAAATTTCTACTGAGAATCAAAGTCATTAGGATTCACCAATCCTCTCCTCTACAAACTTTAGACTCTTATCTTGGAGAGAGTGAGATTAGCCATCTATGTTCAGACTCTTATCTTGGAGAGAGTGAGATTAGCCATCTATGTTCAAACACTTTCTCCTACTCATTGTTGTAGAGGAGAGGATTGATGAATCCTAATGACTTTGATTCTCAGTAGAAATTTGGGCAGCACTTTGTTGCGATTCTCAAGTTGGGTTACTTACACAAGACTACACTACTTTATTTATAGACGTCTTTAGAAAAACAAAAACCCCTTATGAGCTTTGGAACGATAGAACAACGAATGTTAGATAGTTTAGAGTTTTTGGTTGCAAGTACTTTATCGTTAATACAAATGATAATTTAGACAAGTTTGACTCCAAGAAGGACTATGAGATATTTCTAGGTTATTCCCCAACTAGGAAAACTTATAGAGCTTTTAATAAAAGAACTCTAGTTGTGGATGAATCTATGTATGCAACATTTGATGAATTATCACAACCGTCAAACATTACGGAGTTAAATGATGATTTAGATAGGGATATGGATTCTCTAGTTTTAGGTGAAAATGTTAGCTCAAATCATAAGAGCCCTCTCTAGATGACATTTTAGCCAATCCTTCCATATGAGTTAAAACTAGAGCCTTCCTTGGAAATTTTTTGTGCAAACATAGATTTCATCTCTAAAATAGAATCTAAGAATTTTGATGAATTCAAAATAGATGAAAATTGGATTTTGGCCATGCAAGAAGAGTTCAATCAATTTGAAAGAAACAATGTTTGAGAACTTGTTTCAAAGCCAAAATCAATTTATTATTGGTACTAAACAAGAACAAATTGTATGAAAAAGGATTGGTTGTAAGAAAAAAGGCTAGATCGGTAGCTCAACGATATAATCAAGAAGAATGAACAATTTTGAGGAAATCTCTACTCCGGTAGCTAGGTTAGAATCCATCATACGCTCTTAGATTTTGCTTGCCTTTTTTGCTCTCTTCCAAGTGAATGTTAAAGTTCTTTCTAAATGGTTTCAGTCTTGGAAGAGGTTTATGTAAAGCAACTCTTAAGATTTGAAGGCTTATGATAAGATTGATCATGGTAGCTCAATAAGACTCTTTTATGGGCTTAAGCAAGCTTCCATAGCATGGTATGATAGGTTGAGCAAATTCATTTTAGATAGAGACTTCAAAATGATTAAAATTGATTCTATATTGTTCACCAAGCAAAAGGATGATCATATTCTTATTGTACAAATTTATGTTGATGATATTAGCTCTGGTGCAACAAACGTTGCTCTTTATAATGGTTTTGCTTACTTGATGCAAAGTGAATTTGAGATGAGTATGATGGGGTAATTAAGATATTTCCTAGGACTCCAAATTAAACAATGTCATGCAGGAATCTTTTTAAACCAAGAGAAGTATGTCAAGGAGTTCATAAAAAGATTTGGTATGGATTCTTCCAAATCTCCTCTCACCCCTATGAGCATATCCACCAAGTTATTGTAACGTCCCCCGATCCTCCCAGTACAATATTGTCTGCTTTAGGTCAGAGCCCGCATAGATTTATTTTTAGAGTCAGCCCTAAAACGTGTTATACTAGGTAAGGAGGAGAACTCTACTTATAAACCATGTATTTTTCACTCTCCCAAAGCAATGTGGGATTATGCACCCCCACTGGTATGGGCTGAGCCCCACCGGACCCTCCTTGCCTTCACATGATAGGCTGTCACGATCTCCCCCCTTCGGGGCCGACGTACTAGTCGGCCACACTTCTGGTTGAGCAGTGGCCCTAATACCATTTGTAACGTCCCCCGGTCCTTCCGGTACAATATTGTCCGCTTTAGGCCAGAACCCGCACATATTTGTTCTTGGAGTCAGCTCCAAAATACATTGTACTAGGTAGGGAGAGAAATTCTACTTATAAATCATGTATTTTTCACTCTCCCAAGCAATGTGGGATTGTGCACTCCCACTGGTATGGACTGAGCCCCACCAAACTTTCTTTGCCTTCACGGGTAAAGATGTGGATTTTACAAAATATCATGGCATGATTGAGTTTATGTTGTATCTAACGGCAAGTAAACCCGATATTCTCTTTAGTGTATGCTTGTGTGTTAGATTTCAAAATGCTCTTACAGAATCTCACTTGAATGTCGTTAAGAGAATATTTAAATATTTGAGTGAGACATATGATTTAGGCTTATGATATCCCAAAGGAACTTTTTTCAATTTTATGGGATATTATGACTCTGATTATACTGGTAGCCTAGTTGATAGAAAAATTACGAATGGTACTTGTCAATTTCTTGGAGAATCTTTAATATCTTGATCTAAAAAACAAAACTCTGTGGCACTCTCTACGGCCGAGAGTGAATATATTGTCACTTGAAGTTGTTGTACTCAAATGTTTTGGATGAAGGAAACTTTAGAGGATTATGATATAATAATACTAGTGCTATCAACATTTTCAAGAATCTTATTCAACACTCTAGAACCACATATATAGAAATCTGTTATTATTTCGTTCGTGACCAAGTGCAAAAGGGAGATGTTGTGCTTGAGTTTGTTAATTTTGTTGATCAATTAGCCGATATTTTAATTAAGCCCTTATATGAGAAATTCTTCAATAGCATTAGGATGCGTTTAGGGCTAATCAAGATTGCTCAAATTTGAAGTTTTCTTAGAAAGTGTCGACCCATGAAGGTTGTGGTGGAAACCTAAAACTCTCTAGAATATCGATTCATCATAAAGTGTCGACCTATGAGGAAATCGGTTTACACCTCTGCCATTCGAAAAATTTTTACTTTTCACTAAAGTGTCGACCAATGCTTGGTGCGTTTGACACCTTCAAGTCTTTGGAAAAATAAAGTTTTGCACTAAAGTGTCGACCGATGAAGAAAACGGTATACACCTCAGAGCCTCGGGAAATTTTAATTTACATTATCGGTCGACTTCTTTATGGGAAGTGTCGACCGGTGAGTCACTAATATAAATAGAAAAGTGTCAGCCTAAACCTAGTTCTGATTTCGTCTCATTTTTTCTGCGATTCTTCACAAATTCTCTCCATTTTTAAACAAAAACTTTCTTTTTCTTCATTCTTCCTCATCAAATGGCATCTTCTTCCGTCTCATCTCCTCATAACGTCAAGCACAAACGGGTTCTTCATGAACGACAACAAATTGAGTACTTCTTCCAATTGGCCTTCTCCACTCTTCAAAAATGTTGAATTCAAAGCTAAGTATGATTCTGACTTCAAAAATAAATCATTGATAATTTCTCATCAAGTTTCATTTACTTGTATTCATGGATTAGAACCGAATGAGACTTTTAAGTTTATGGGATTGAGAAAGTTATGCAACTTAGAGGACACTTATTATGAGATACCAATTAGATTGTTTTATGCAAATATAGAAGTCAATCCTCGTCCTTTGCGTGTCTATAGTTATGTTTATGGAAAAGAAATCTCATGTCCTAAATCTGTGAATGAGTTATTGGAATGTGAGATGAATGAGTCAATAGAGACATAGTATAATGCCTCCAAAGATCCAAATTTTGTCAGAACAGATACAGGTGTATCCTTTTAGAGACAAATTTTAAAAAATCTAGAAGCTGCTCCATTATTTTAAACAAAAGCTAAGGATTTGCTTGTTCAAGCTAGGCTTTTCAATCATATTCTTACGTATAATCTATTACCTAGAGACGGTCCTAGACACCATGTGAGCTGTATGCATTTATATGTTCTCTACAAGATTTTCAGTCGGGAACAATTCAATGTGGGTCACATTATTCTTCACAGGCTGCTCGATATCTCCACCAACTCCTCAAACAAGTTTCTTTTGTTCAATCTTCTTCTAATGGAAGTTTTTTGAGCAAATGGTACAGTAATTCCCTCAAATGAAATTCTAGAAAAGTTAAAAACCGTGGACATCTACATTCCCTCTACTCTAGCTAGGATGGGTTTGGTGTGTAGTGATGATGGAGTTTGGTCGTCCAAATCTACTCCTCGAAGTTCGTCATTTACTGGTCCATCTGAGCAGCTTGATCATGAGATGGCCGATACTCTTCCTCCTCAGTCTCCTCCTTACTCAGATTATCCACAAGGTGGTCTATTCAGTTGTCTCATTACTCTATTTAATAATAAAAATAGTTTTGAATTTATAGATGAATGCATGCTTAATGAAAATATGTTCGGTGAAAATACATATATAATATGAAAACTGACAAGCTTTAAATGGACACATTATTTAATAAGAGAATGTATATCAAAATATTATTTTAGAAAATTATGTCATGATAAACATAAAATTAAACTTCTACCTCACTTAAGCCTACCAATAATCAAAGCCCAAACAACAGAGAAAATCCAATACAGGTTTGGTCCAAATCCAAACCATGACACTTACAGAGTATTTCTCCAAACAGCATAATGAATTTCATACTTTAAAAATGCAAATCTAGGTCTACAAATAACACAAGAATGTTTGATTCAAAAATCCAAATCAAATCCAAAAAAGTCCAAGAACAATTGGGTCAAATATCCTTTTTTTTTTTGCTGTAATCAGATTCAACCTACCAACAAAAAATTTATTTAACATAAAAATAAACAAAATCAGAACCTTTAACAACCTATAGAAGAGAACCATCAAATTTGTTCTTACCTATTAAGTCTATCTCTCCCTTTGCTATCAACCTGTAACGACCCCTATTCCCAGCAAGATATTGTCCGCTCTGGAGATTGTGCCGTAGCCCAATATCCTCCCCTCACGGCTTTGTTTGGCGAGAACTTCCCAGAAGGTCACTCAAACTTGAATTGCTCTCGCCGAAGCACTTTGAACTTCGGAGTTCTTATGGGATCCGTTGCCAATTGTGCTCCAAAACGCGTCTTGTAACGACCCCAGTTGGAGTCGCCACGTAATTCATAACTTAACCTCTTAAATTCATGACTTTCTTAATCATTTAATTCTTACTTTCTGCACCTTGTTCATTATTAGTATTATTATATTTTTATTTTTTTTTTAAAAAAAAACTTAGAACTTAAAACCCGACTCGCGAACAACATATCATCTGACAAAACTAAACCATCCAAAACTCGACCCTTTCATTATTCTAATAACTCATTAGTTCACAGAATCAAGCGACTATGCTCGGTCATCAGTTCCATGACATTATCGGGCAGAGAAGAAATGCTCTCAGATCCCTCGACGTCATTCTGCTCGGGCTGCATGGGTTTGCATGCATCGGTTGATAGGGTACACATCTTCCGATTTGTCACGTGTACCCTGCGTGACTCATTTAACGTTGCCCAGTAGGAGACATCTTTCGGTGGGCACGTGCATCTCTCGTGACTCATTAAACATCACTCGGTCACTAAATGACAAAACAACACTTACATCATCCGGTAAGTGAAATGCACTACATCTACCGATCACTAGACGACAACACTGAGTTCGCTTCAGCCGATAGTGTAAATCTACATCATCCGGTCATCTTGTGCATCTCACGTGGCTTACTTAACCTTACTAATTAATAAGAGACATCATCTGGTGAACAACAACCGTTCGCCATCCACCGGTGATGTCAGCCGGATGAAACGTTCACCCAACTTCTATCACATAGCTCCTGCCGATGACGTCAGCCGGATGAAACGTTCACCCAACTTCTATCACATAGCTCCTGCCGATGACGTCAGCAGGATGAAACGTTCACCCAACTTCTATCACACAGTTTCTGCTGATGACGTCAGCCGGATGAAACGTTTTTCCAACTTCTATCACACAGCAGTAAAACCCGAAAACCTTCAAGCAACTCATACCGACAGAAAGATAACTTGACCATCACAGATCTCATACTTCGTAGACATAAACGAAGGCAGACATAGATCATGGACTCATCTTGAATACATGTAGCGGAAGACTTAGTTAAAATAACTCGTTCTATATCCTTATAAACATTCTCAGACTCAGTAATTAAACCAGACAGTTTCAAAAGCTCAATGTCTTAAATTAATCTCATCCTACTTAGACTTCCATATTCATAATCATCACTAAAATCATAAGAGTATTAACCAGGGTCTTGTTCGCCATCCAGCCACAGAATTGCTCCCTGAACACCTTCCAGCAACCAAATTCAGACATCTTTGATAACTTTGGAATCCTCACCTGATATTTCGTCACCTACATCATAAGGTTTAAACTATAAGCCTAATGCTTAGTAAGGAATGCAACACTAACATGTATACGTAAATGCATAGTTGCAAGAAAATCATGATCATGTTCATTTCATGCTCTTTTCTTGTTCTTATTCGTATTCTTGTTCATCACTTTCATCGTATGGATTAAGGGAGGATTTGTGCCGTAAGGGGGGATGACAGTGCAAGTGTACATAGTCCCTTTCGGGTCGTATTCATGGTCCTTCTCTTTGGACAGTGACATATGCCAAACCGCCCCCAACCCTCACTTAATCCGGTTGCATAAGTTTCATATTCATTCTTATATCTTGTTCATAGGGGAAAGCATGCTCATAAATCATTTTCATATGTTTGAGAAGTAAATCATGATGCATGACATGAATGTTCTTAAATCATCAGACCATGGAAAATTAACATGCTAGACAGTTGACTTCATAGACTCTATCAGAACATCACATAACGTAGTTCTCAAACATCCGTAAATCATCCAAGTACAAACCATCTTACTAACTTAAAACAAACATCAAACACATAACTAATTTAGTACCCCTAAGATGTAGGGCCCTATTGGCCGGAAATCTTAATACATTCACTTACCTGGTGTCCTTTGCAAATGGAATACTCCTTTCAAATCTTCTTCACCTAAATCATTTCACATTACCAAGTTAAAAATAAAATCCTAATAGTGCTAACCAAAAATCATCCTAATGCTTAACCTACTTGTATTTCTATATTATTCTGTCGAGCACCTTGTGTTCGTGGATTAAATTTCTACAATCTAAATAACCAGATTCAACCCAGTAACTAGTCGCATACAACTATCTAAGTGTCCAGAATCAATTCGGAAATGCTTTTACTAAACGCATATTAGAAATGATCCTATTATTACTCTGCCATTAAAGAATCTGAAACCTCGGGTTCTAACCGAAAACAGAGCTCAAGGTATCTACCAGTAACTACGTTCATTAAGTCTTACCTGGTAAGCTGAGTATCGGCGAGAACGAAGGAGAATCAGTTGTTGATGAAGAAGGCTACCTGCTGCGAGAGAGAGAGAGAGCTCTGGGAGGATTGGGAATCGTCGAGAGAGAATGTCGGCTACAGTGGGGTTTTTGTGAGGTTTAAGAGTTTCCATTTTCTACTTATACCAAATAAATTCTTCCTTAATTACAATTCTGCCACTACAATAAAAATCCAATAAGCTTTGGCATATAATTATTAAATAAAAGGTCAAATAAAGAGGTGACCGTTAATTCCGTTAAGAAAATCACCTGACTGAGAATGTCGGGTGTTACACGTCTTGCTATATTGGGAGGGTCTCTTTATATATGTTTCATTTCCACATACTTCCCCAAGCGATGTGGGATTGTGACGACCCCCTTTTTACGAGCTGTCACCTTCCGGTTCGCCCACACGGACGTACCTCCATCCGGGTTTCGGTTCGTGCAGCCATCGTACCATACTTACACATCCGGGTCATCACAATCACCCCCCTCGGGGGCCCAACGTCCTCGTTGGCCACATTTTCAGTTGGGTACAGGCTTTGATACCTGTGATGACCCGGATGTGTAAGTATGGTACGATGGCTGCACGAACCGGAAACCGGATGGCGGTACGTCGGCGTGGGGGAATCGGAAGGTGACAGGTCGTAAAAAGGGGGTCATCACAATCCCACATCGCTTGGGGAAGTATGTGGAAATGAAACATATGTAAAGAGACCCTCCCAATATAGCAAGACACGTTTTGGAGCACAATTGGCAACGGATCCCATAAGAACTCCGAAGTTAAAAGTGCTTCGGCGAGAGCAATTCCAGGTTGGGTGACCTTCTGGGAAGTTCTCGCCAAACAAAGCCTTGAGGGGAGGATATTGGGCTACGGCACAATCCCCAGAGCGGATAATATCTTGCTAGGAATAGGGGTCGTTACACAACCAACTCGGAAATCAAAACTTTCACTTGACACTTGATCACCTGAAATTCCATAAACCGTTGAAAAAAGAAATTTTAGAACTTTGGGGATTTCTCAACCAAATTCCCCCATAGACAAAAACCAAACTAATGTTCCTCAAAATGGGGGAACTTTAAAAGTACATGAAAATCGAATTTGTGTTGTTTTGTTAGAAACAGACATCAACTTTGAATAGCAACATCTTGAGCTGTACTTAGATTTTGGGGTTAAAATTTTCACAGCTTCTAGCCCTAGATGTTGGAAAGGAACTCTTTAAATATCGTGCAAAGATTCGCTATGAGATGGAAGCTATGCTAGAAGGAGTGGAATTCGCCAGAGCTCGGATTATTGCTATGGCCGAGAACAATGTGTCAACTTGGGAGAGATATAACTCTTTCATGTGAAAAGGTATAAATGCAATTCTTAAGGCAAGATAAAGCTGTATGTGTGAGCTTGATTGTGTAAAAAAAAGGATGAATCATTGTGGTTGGAGAGATATGGTTGGCGGAAATGATGACTGCCTAGTTTGGAACAAGCATTTTTTTTAAAAAGCTTGCACCAACTTGGGGATGATGCGACTTCAATGGTTGGACTTGAGAGTTTCTACATTCTTGCTAGGTTTCACTACTCTACAAAGAGAGGGGAACAAGGATGTAGTAGAAGTAAAATTTACCTACACTCGCAAATTATGGATTCACTTTTCAAACAACCAACTTGGATATTACTCACCAAAACGAGGCATGACAACTTGAAGAAAACTTCAAGTTTGGAAGAAGAACTCTTCACACAAAATTTTCATTCAACATCAGCTGAGGATTACAAGCTTTAAGAAGTGTATAAATAATGCCTCAGAGAATTAGAGTTTTCACCCATAGCTCTTACAAAACAAGTAAGAATTCAAAGAAAGAAAATGGAGAAAAAATGAGTGCTTGGCCAAATGAGGAAATGATATGCCTCATTACTCGATCCCAAACAAAAGTGTAAGTTTTATCTAACCTATTTACTAACAAGTTTAATTCTTTTGCAGGTAATAATTTTGATGATATTTTTGAAGATTTGGATTGAGAGCTTAGTACAAAAGACATGGAGCAACCCTTGCATGTGCTCACTTGGGAATCAAGGTTGGAAGATCAAGAAGAAAGAATTTGTCTTCCCTAAAATCATATTGTAACCAAACACTTTAGTTTTTATGTTTTTGGCAAACATTAGCCTTATTTGTATTTTGTTGGCAAACATTGACCTTTTATGTAATATTATTAATTGCATGCATCATTAGACATTAGGATTAGATGTTTGCTAGGATAGATGATGGTTTGGAGTTGGTTTAGTTCACAATTGCATGGCTTGCATGAAAGGACCGCGAGGCTCAAAGAAAACCACCATCTTTAGCACCAAAATGGAGTGGGGACCATTACCCCTTTTGGCCGATCACCTTGTTGCCAAATGAAGATGCCATGTTGGAGTTTCCCTTCTTGAAGAATGCCTGAGATCGATGACATGGCATCCCTTAGCCATTGGATCAAATGACACACATGCATCTCGGCCATCCAAGTGAGCTGAAGATAAATTGTCCAAGGTTCGGTCGAAGCCTCCAACGGCTCTTTTGGAGCATCCTTTTCAACCAAAACCTCCAGACATCCTTAGGTCTATATAAGCATGGTTATTGATGTTTGTAAAAAGTTGTTGATGAATGAAATAGCTACTTTTTTCTTAAGAGAAACCAAGGCAGTTTGAAAATCAAAGGTACGCCTCGGTGTGTGCTCACCCGAGAGGAGTTGCGCCTCCATTACCTCCAAGCTCAAGGTTGCTTGAAATTTCTTATTTTCCATCCTTCTCTCCACTTTTTCAAGAGTTGGAAACAAGAAAAAGGTGGCCAACCGTTTCCTAAAGGTTTCCTTTTCTTTCCTTGGAAAGAAAAGCAAGATGAGAGCCTCAAAATATTGTTCATCGGCCAACCTCGGGTTTCCTTGCATAACTTTACTTCCATAAGTTATTTTGATCGAAAATTTAAAGTGTTTCGTTTCACTCATATGATAAGCTGCACCTAAATTTTCAAGTGATTTGAATTTCTTTTTCTTATAGAACTTTTGGCCTAGTGTAAGGTAACCTCAGTTTGGCAGAACACCGAGAGTGCTAATCGGTTTTGTGGGTTGGAACATGACCTTTTGTAGGCCATTGGTGTGTCATGTGGTATCAGAGTTAAGGCAGCTTCCATTTTGTGCTAGTAATCATATTGGTTTGCTTTTTCATTCATGCTTACATAACTGCATCTTAATACTCATTTTGGGTTATGATTAACCTCTTTTTATGCCTTGAACTTATCTGTTTTGTGTTGCTATTTTGCATGTGTGTTGTGTGTTATCTTTTCAGCACATCTTTGTTAACTTGTTAAGATATGAACCTGAAAGTTTGACATCTAAATCTTGATTTAAAACTTGTTGTTTTTAGTGCTTAAAGTGCTTAACTTACTGTTTTGCATAAAACAGAGAAGCATGAAATGAACCTGAAAATTTACTAAGTATTAGTGATGTTTTTCTTTCACCATTTTATTTCCTATTATCTTATGAAAGTAAAAGACTAAAAGTATTAGCTTTTGCATCAAAACTTGGTCATTATTTTGCTAAAATCTGAAACCAAAAGTTGCATGAAAACTGTTATGACCTTAGCCAAGATTAGCCTTTTTATTTTGTGTTCTACTTGTTGTTTTTCATTGATGAAGCATGCATACTATACCATCTAAACTTAGGATAAAGTATTAGTAACCTGAAGCATATGTTGTTTGTTGCTTAAAGTGGATTAGAATTTGAACACTTCCTGTTTTTTGTGAAATCGAAAAGTAAAAGCATAAAACCTAGAAACAACCACCACTTTTGGGATTGTTTGTGTTTTCTATCACATGTTTGCATGTTTTTGAAAGTTTAAGGCTTCAATTCTTGTCATTCTAATTCATTAACTTGTTGATTTCATAATTATCTTAGTTTAGTTTAAAAAAAAAACTAGCAACATTGCCTAAAATTTAAAGATTGAAACCGAGAAGAAATTCTAAGATTTGGGTTTAAGAAAACAAAATCTCTCCTAAGACCCTAAAGATTAGAAACGTATATCCTAAGAATCCATTCTCAATAAGGTTAAAATGATGACAATGAGTGAGATAATATGTGAACAAAACAAAGATTTAAACCAAGAACTGAACGGGGGCAAGGAAATTTCCTAAACTGAGGCTCACAACCATCAAGAGGGAGAGTCTAGCATGCAAGGGCAAATCAATGGTCTATGTGGAGTGGTTAGCACCTTAAGCAAACAACTCAACGAAATGAATTTCAAACTTGAACATACTATGAATAAACTTAAACATAACAATCGTAGAGACTCATCACAAGAGACCGCACCTAGGAGGAGGAATGAAAACCCTAGGAGAAGAGATAGAAGTATAGAGCCCTTAGATGGTGATGAAGAGGTCGAGAACCCTAGGAGAAGGTACCACAACTATGAGTACAATTAAGAGGATGAGTGGAATTTGGACGAAGAAGAAAATTTCTGTCCACCTAATCAAAAGAACGATGAGGAATTCAGACGCGACCAACAGAGAGATCATGTGTAATATCCCGGCTTTTTGGGATATTATTATTTTAATATAAATGACATTTTAGTAAATATGTCAAATCAATCCCGTTTCTCGAAAATAATGCGTCATATGATCCTAACGATTAATAAGAATTTTAAGGAAATTCTGGGAATTTTCGGAGATTAAACGCTATATTTCGAGTAAATACGTTTATCGTAATGTAAAGGACGTTTTAATAAGAATAGTAAACGAGGTCCGAATTGCGAACGGACAGTCTTAATAAATCTCTAATAATAAGTTGGACTTATTGGTAAAATATGGAAATTTGGTGAACCTGAATAGTCGGACGATTAACGAACCGAAGGACGAAACGAATATAAAAACAATGTAAGGGCAAAATGGTAATTTGCCAAACCAAATTTTATAAAAATTACACAAACCCTCTTTCTTCTTCATTTCTCTTCCTCCGTGATTTCCAGAGGCGATTTCTTCATCCTCCAGCCGCGGCGATTCAACCTCTCCGACCTCCGATCTCCTCCGTTTCTCTTCCGTTCCTCGTCATTTCTTCTCCTCTCGCTACCCTCGGTATGTACCTACAATCTCTGAACGTTTATTTCGAGTTCTCGGTTCGATTTAGAGTTAGGGTTTCAAATTAGGGTTTTGGTATTTTTCGTTAAAAACGCAAATTAGGGCTCGTAATTTATAGGTTAGCCGTGATTAAGTATATATTGAACGTATTTGACGTTATTGGACGAAGTTAAATTGAATTGTGGAAAAATGTTAAATTCGAGAAATTAGGGATTTTCGAGAAAGGTTCGTGAATTGTGATTTTGAACCATCGAGCGTGAATTGGTCGTTTAAACGTCTAGATTAATTAAGTTAGAACTTTAGGAAAGTTCCTTAGTTAAGAATTTTATTAAATTGGACAATTGGGAGTTCAGATGCGTCATATTGATAATATTGTAAATTTGCCTCAGACGAACAACGCTCGTGGACGGAGCTTGAGCTGCAACGGACGCGAGGTAAGTTCTCGTGATCTTTTCTGGCCGATTGGCCTACACCGTACTTCGATGTAGCGTCGAGGATCTTAATGGATTGTTTGTTTTAATTGCTTTGGTCGGGTAGTTAGGTTGGTTTTAAATTGTTATAGGTTATTCTGTTTCGGTCTGGATGGTATACATGTTGCTTGTTTATTGCATCGTATAGTTATGTTATGTTCATATCTGTTCATGCATCACGTGTTTTTAAAGATCATGAAAAACGAATTTCTGCACGATGTTTTAAAGTAAATGCAAAGAAAGAATGACCCTTCGGTATACAGTTTAAATGACCCATCGGTATATAGTTTAAATGACCCATCGGTATATAGTTTAAATGACCCATCGGTATATAGTTTAAATGACCCTTCGGTATACAGTTTAAATGACCCTTCGGTATATAGTTTAATGGCCCATCGGTATACAGTTTATAGCAAAGCAAAGCAATCGGTATACAGTTTAAAGCAAAGCAAAGTAAGTAAAGCAAAGCAAAGTAAAGTAAAGTAAAGTAAAGCAAAGCAAAGCAAGCAAAGCAAAGCAAAGCAAAGCAAAGCAAAGTAAAGTAAAGTAAAGTAAAGCAAAGTAAAGAAAAGAATGCATGATTATAGATTCATATGCACAGCACGCATTTGCATTTACTAGAGCTTACTGAGATTTTTATCTCATAGATGTCTGTATGGTGTAGGTGTTTACGAGGAAACAGGTGAGGACGAGCTTTCTCCTCCTGAGGCATGAGGCAGTTGACGAAAGATGGATTGCGGTGGTGTGTTGCGCAGTCGATGCTTACCTGACCCGTGGGATGTGTACGTATTTTAGGGGACTGTCTGAACGTTTGGGTTAAACTGTATAGACATAGTAGGATGCTTGGTCTGGTAGATGATAGGTTTATTTGTGATGTTTAAAATGTTTTGGGTAAAGTATTAAACGTTTTGTTAAACCTTTGATTATTGTTATAAAAATGCCTTGGATGGTTTTAGGATTGTTACGGGTATGCTC
This sequence comes from Begonia masoniana, assembly GCA_022432975.1. Taxonomy (NCBI): domain Eukaryota; kingdom Viridiplantae; phylum Streptophyta; class Magnoliopsida; order Cucurbitales; family Begoniaceae; genus Begonia; species Begonia masoniana. Next base: position 26,825,187 of record CM039507.1, on the reverse strand, counting down.
GGTTTTAGAGCTATCCATGCAGTTGGATTTCGCAAAGTCCGCTGCCACGTAGTTAAGTTTAAGTTACAGTTTGATTGGGATATAGATAAGAAAAATGGTGTATGGACGAGAATTTGATGGAGTATAAGAAGGGGTTGCTCTCTGGAATCGGATTCCAGAGAGCTATCACTTGGGAACTTGCTCTCTGGAAATTCCAGAGAGCAAGTGTTATGTGCCGGTCGCTGCTGTGCAGCGACTGGGCGCTGCATTGTGCAGCGACCGTGCGCTGCACAATGCAGTGCACGCGGCGATCGAGCGCTGCAAATGGCAGCGCCCGGTCGCTGCTGCATTTTGAGGGCAGAATTCTCCCTTCTTTTATTTGTTTTATTAAATGTTTTAGTTTTAATTGTTTATTAAAGGTTTTGTTTAAATGCTTTTAAAGTTCAGTTTTAATTCCGACTTCAGTTCTGATTTCAACTTTAGTTTAGATTCCGCATTAAGTTTTATTAAAGCATAGAAAAGTAAAAAGTATAAAATAAAATGAAAAATTTATACGGAGAAAATGGGGTACGGTATTAGGGGTGTTACATCATGAGGACCTTCGGAATGTCAAATTACATGTTTCCCCATTCAATGGAATATCATGCTTTGGAAGAACCTCTACTGATGATCAGGCGACGAGTCCTCATAACCAAGAACACAAGAGAAGACTGTCAACGGGAGAACATATTCCATAGTCATTGCCTAGTCAAAGACAAGTTATGTTCTGCGATCATTGACGAAGGAAGCTGTGCTAATGTTGCCTCAAAAGAAATGGTTACCAAGTTAGGACTGGAGACAAGTGTGCATCCTCATCCATACAAGCTGAGATGGTTAGACGACAGGGATGACGTCAAGGTAATCAAACAAGTGATGATCGAGTTCGCGATGGGCAAGTATAAGGACTCAGTGCTATGCGATGTTGTGCCAAAGAGTGCACTCTACTTACTCTCAGATAGGCCATGGAAATATAATCGTAAAGTGACTCATGATGGTTATACAAACTACTACTCTTTGAAGTTTGGTGGTAAAACGTTCAAGTTAGCACATTGACACCCGAACAAATAGATACAAGATGATGAAATTAGGAAGGAAGAGAAAAACAAAGCAAATCTCTTCGTGACCAAGAAAGAGTTAGAAGCATCTGTGTTTAGAGGAAAACCTTTGATTATGGTATTATTCCGAGATAGGATTTTTGAACTAGGAGTTATACCTATGCCTGTACAAAACTTACTCAAGCAATTCCAATATGTTTTTCCTGAAGAGCCCAAGGATTACCACTCTTGCGAGGGATAGAGCATCAAATAGTGTAACCCGGAGCTGTGCTACCAAACCGACCATTATATAGGATGAACCCTGAAGAGACCAAGAAACTACAAGACCAAGTGCACGAGTTATTGAACAAGGGTTATTTAAGGGAATCAATGAGCTCATCTATCGTGCCAACATTGTTAGTTCTAAAGAACGACGGAACTATGAGAATGTGTATAGATAACCGAGCCATTAACCAAATCACATTTAAGTATAAATTTCTCATTCCTAGACTCGAGGACATGTTAGATGAGCTCAATGGAGCCTCGATTTTCTCAAAAGTGGACCTCAAAAGTAGCTATCACCAAATAATGATTAAAGAAAGTGACGAATAAAAAACAGCCTTCAAGACCAAGTATGGACTATTTGAATGGATAGTCATGTCATTCGGGCAATCAAATGCCCCTAGTACATTCATGCGTTTAATGCACCACGTACTTAAAGAATTCCTAGGAAAATTTATTGTCTTCTACTTCGATGACATATTGGTGTACAATTTGGACCTTCCACAGCATCTTAACCATCTTAGTATCTTTTTTCAAACCCTTAGGAAAGCAAGCTATACGGTAACCTTAGTAAAGTGCTCATCGCCACAAGACAAAGGTGTATTTTCGGTATAAGGAGAAAATGAAAGACAGAAAAAAAAAAAAAAAAAAAAAAAAAAAATCTTAAGGCATTCTATGGATGCTGGAAAACTTTAGGCGTTCATGATGATGCAGGAAACCCTTTTAAGGTATCGCGGTTGATTGCAAGCAAAACTTTATGAGCCCAACTGAGGTTAGAAAACGATGGGTGGGATAATTGTATTATGTGTTATTGCCTTCATTATCTACTACTGCTAAGCATTAGGCTTATGTTTTGTGTTAGGTGGTGTATGTGAGACGTCTGTAAAGGTGAGGAGCTATGAGGAAAGATAGGGTTGGGCCGCAGTCGTTGATGTAGGCTGTTATGCCAGTGCGGGTAGTTGGCGGGGCGTTCTCGACCATGATCTTCAGAAAGATGTGTGGGTGGAAACGGGATTTTTAGATCGTTGTATAGTTTATTACACTATGTTGGAGGGCCTGTGGATTCGGTCGTTTTATGGATTGTGTTTTAATAAAAACGTTTTGTAACGTTGTAAATTAATGTTTGGAACTGTGGTGAATACGTTTATAAAATTCTTTGATTTCCAGTTTTGGGTGAGAAAATTTAAAAGTTATGCTGCTCAATTTGCGTAGCATAAAAGACATTGGTTTTCAACTGTTTTCATATTTTCGCGAATCTTTAGAGTCGGTGTTCGAAGTCCACGTGTCGGAAGGGGGATAGTTAAGAAGGTTTTGAGTGAGTCTAAGTGCTTGGTGTAGGTTGAAAATTGAGGAATTGAGGGATTATGAAGGGAAAAGGGGGATGAAAGGGTAGACGATCCATCGGAGAAGGGCGCGATAGATACGGCATGTTCTCTGGTTTCAGCGAACAAAGGTTAGCAAGGCTTTGGGGCCCCAATCGAGCGGTGTTGTTTTGTTTAAAATTGATCGTGCAACCGGAGAGGTTAACCGATCGATCGGCGATGAATAGTAACAGTTTA